>CALNHX010003511.1:0-148169 GCA_940337035.1 Agriotes lineatus | reverse complement strand
ACTGGTGACGTGGTTATGCCCCAAAACGTATTCCATACAACTTACCCGCTGAAACATATATACAATTTGCGATAACTTACACGTACAAGATCATATTGTACTACTTTTCAAATTAACAATAAAGTACACTTGCAATATAAAATAGTAGAAACATAAAATTAGTTTCGCCGATAAGCAGTTCAATCGACCACAAAAAGCGAAAGGCAATGATAGAAACACACCCCGACCATATAATGAAACGGCCTGCATAGCCCATGTTGGAAATAATTATTTTTTCTTTTCTTATTACTAGCTAGTTCAACAGCCATAAGATCTCTTTGGTTTTGATAACCTCGACCCATAGCTACAGAAAGCCATTGTTGAAATATACCCAGAAGTTTTAACCTGAACTGATGCTAAGCCGTAAGTAGGAACTACAAAGAAGTATTCGAATAAAAAGCCACTCTGCTTACACGCAAACGGACAACACACATATATCTCCTATAAACGCCAATAGTAAATAATACAACCATTAAATATTGAAACCAAACGCCGATAACTATTTATAGGAAAAGTAATATTCAACTACTCGCAAAAACTGTTTCTACTACAAATTTATATTAACAATAATGAAATCACACAGCCAGCAGTTGATTTTACTCGCTCAAGTGCAAGCGCACAGAACAATAATGTTACATCATGCCCAGATTGCTGCTTAAATAACGTACTAATGCTGCTACCTGGCTGTGAAGATGTTCAAGAGCAGGCGCACTAAGCACTAGAAAACGTGCGCGTACGCACTTTGGGATCACTGAGCCATCCAACGCCTGCTTTGCAGTGCAATATCTGCAGAACTTCAAAACCCTATTTGCAGTTAACCGGCCCCTATTACAAGGCTTCTCCCTTTTCGGATTTGCTAAAAAACAGAAAATCTCACTTTTAGTTGGCGCTAAACCACCTTCAATACTAGATCGCCCGGTATGCACTTTTGCCCGCTAACAACAAAACACCCTCGATCGGCTTGCTCCAGCTATCTTCTGACGCAGATTCTGCCCGCTCACGTTCATGCGCAGTCTGAGCATATAGATTAGCGCGGCAGACGCCAACTCATCGGAGCAGTATTTACAAACGCATTTACTTTCCTTCACGTTGCTAATAGTATATTGTGTATTAACAGTTCAAAGTTGGTTATTTCCAATTGAAAGAGAATGTTGCAATCTCTCGAAATCGGCAATTACACTTTTCGCTTGAAATGCACAAAATATTATTTTCTAAAATGAGCAAAAATTATGTGATCTAATAATTAAAAATATAAATCTTCAATTTCATCAATACTTATTCTCTTCTTAAGCAGCGAACGAAGAAATACTTTGGCCGTAGTATCGAGCGAAAAACCACTTTGGCGCCCGCACCCGGAAAACGTCATCTTTGCGTTAACGAAAGCGAGCGCAAAAGCCTACTTTTTATAGCAGTTGTAGAAGAAACTAATTGTTAAACTCTACGAACCAACGATAAATAATCGCAGATTTTGACTTGGCGCACTGAATCACCAAGGGTCACCAAAGGAGAACGACATTTGCGGGCTCAAAAACGGAAGCAAAATAAACAGCTTCGAGGTTACCGACAGCGAAAGTTGGGTGATTCTATACAGGAGGGGTAAAAGGTAAAGGTTCAGGATCATTTCAATTTTCCCAATGGGGGCGGGCTGCTATAGGGACCTTCGGTCCCTCTTCAGCCAACAACGGAATTATAGGATGGGCGAGAGAAAGGAGGGGTGGAGAATAGAATAGAAACCAGGAAAGGTGGAGAAGTACTGTCCCGGCATTCTATGATGGCAGACCTTTTAGGGTTGCTCCTGCGAGACGGTAAAGCATTGACAGCGGCATTTCAAAGATTTTCTACGAACAATAAGCGTGAATCACACGCTGTAAACTGAAGGTTTCTCCAGGACTGTCGCGTAGGGTTGCAAAGCGACAGATTAATGTAGAGGGTGTCGAGCGTTGGATGCCATGCAAGGATAATGGAACGAAAGTGGGTATTTGTGTGAATTTTGTGAATTTGTGAAGCTGATATCAGGACGGGACTCAAAATTTTACATTTGTAAACTATAATTTGGAGAACTGAATAGCTTATAAAGTTAGATAACACACCATACCTACCTTGTTGACCTGAAATCTTGCCACAAAATGCCAACAGCGGTTGGAATCTTCAAATCGACCTAACAGTATATTAATTAATACAGACCTAATCTAGGCTGGCTGTATAAAAGTTTTCAACTGCTGATTAACAACGTCAAGATAACAAATAAAGAAATACGTCTTAATGTATATGTAATACTATACAAATTACTTTTGAGTGGAAGCTTCACATCTCTCAACTAATTTTGTAATAGTCACAAGCGGTTTCTACCCACATTTCCTAATATATTACCTTCTCAATGTTATTTAAAGCAACATTTTACATTTAAATAATTGTTGTTTTTCAAATAGATGCATCTCGTAATTAAACTACTAATATGGAAATTACTACAGGAAGAGGAAGCCAATCCAATTTTTCTATCAAATCAACTTAATATGATAGACATTGTTGCGTACGAAAGTAAGACTAATTGCATCTAAGTAATCTTTGAACTGTTATCTCCAGGCTACCTTACAGAAGGATCTCTAGCTTTTCTTTTCTGCAGAGGTTCCCGAGCCATGATTCAGCATTTTGAGCTCAGGTCAAGGCTTGCTAACCTTACAATATTAATCTAATAGGTAATTATTATTGCAAATCATGTGTTTACTGGATTAAGTACAAATTTCCATTAGTCTACTGGTCGTGCAGTTCAAAAATAAAATAATGTATTTGCAATTTATTAGTTACTGTACATGATGAAGGATTAAAAGATACTAGTATATCATCAATTTTCACTGATGTACAATCTTGTCAAAGATTTAATAGTTTCAACGCCGAAAGTGATACTCTAAATGCAACTTCAGCAACACAAAGCCGCATTGTTGACTTCAAAGTTAGCACTGAACAAATGAGGCTTGTAACATAATTCACCTTACATAAAACGATCAAAGCGTCTCGAACTGCGTCTACTAAGCAGATTTGCAGCGCCAACAGGCGTAGATGCGCTTCTGATTATTCAATCTCGATTCGAACTCGAACGCCTATAACAAAACGCTCTCCGAAAACCGCGCATTATTTAGTAAAGATGCGGTTATGTAAATACGCATTCGGGACAGACGAAGACGCTGGGGAAGATTCGGGAGGATATTGCTAATACCGGGCAGGGGTGGTCGCAGGGGATGTGTGGGGCTCGAAGAGCGTGTTCATATCGCAAAGGTCCTGCTTAGCATACCTAGCGCGCCCTACCTCAATCTACAAGCTTAAATATGCACCATCAGAAATCGATCCCGATGCACGTAGAGCTTAAGAATATATAAAATATAATTTCGACCGCTAGGCTCGGGGAAGCGAGATGGGGTAGAGCCTCCCAGAACTGGCAATCGTCTCCACCTGGACAAGATTTGTATTTCTGTTGTATCGTAGTATGTGTGAATTAGAAATAATTAAGTAATATATTTTGATATAACATATGGATGCCACATCAGTGATTTGATTATTAATTTCAAAAGTATGAACAATATCTAAAGCCAGTTAAGATGAAGGCTAGAATCGAAAAAGTGTAATGGAGAATGTATATCTTTTACCTGAGAGGAAGGTGTCTACTGACGACATTTTGTTAAGGAGACAATAAGCTGCAAGATTATGATGCTACTTAAAGCTATTATTTGGAGAAGAACATAAATAATTATACACTTAAAGACAATAACTGGTTCAATATCGCACTGAAAAGCAATTACGCAAATAAAAATTAAAAGACAATTTGGATACAACGTAGCCGTCAGTTTATACAAGACAAGAAAGCAATGGAATAAGCACGTAGAAAGTATGCATGGTAATAGATTGCCCAAATAGTAAAAAAGTAGCAGAAAAATAATTAACCAAGGGTCTGTATAAATGCCTGATATTACTACCAATGAAGCAAGACTTGCTTAAGTAAGATTGTAACGTTAGCGCCAGCCCAAATTAGTATTTCTATGTATAATACTGCATTAAAATTTGTACATTGTTTAAGTATTTCGTGCAGGCGAATTGAAGGCAAATCCAACCGACCCAGCAATGCACGGCGACGATTAGAGCAGAGTTTCGTGCAATTCCTAGAAAATAACCCCGATAAAGAGGCCCCAAAGGTATAAGACCAACAGGCCTGGACTGCTAACGGCACTTCGACTCAGCGACAGTTCAGCCCAGTTCTAACAGAAAATCTGCCAGTCCTCAGGGCTTAGCTGAAGTCTCTAATCTGAAACTTAGACTTGACCGAAGAACCGTAAGTTACTTGAGCCTCGAGTCCCACCCTAGAAAGCCTTCTAAAATCACCTGACTCGAAACTTTAATCTCCTGGAATATTTCTATGGTTTGTTGATCTCAGTACCTGCACATACTGCCCTCAAACATCTCTCGGGGTAGGGTTTGCGGCTTGTTAATCTCAGCACGTATTACGACCACCATAATAACCCTGTAATGATTGCATGAGTGCTCGGAAATTTGAATTTTAATTTTAAGTGTTTATTTAAACTTGGCCAAAATGCATTACATTTCGTTTCAAACTGTTTACCTCAGGTAACGCTCAAATGTTTGTTGTATCAAATGTATGATTATAAAGGATAACACAATGTAAAGAAAAATAGCTCGTATACTCTGTTTGGATATATACAAAACTCCTTCGGGTCTTTTGTGTTCCATGTCTGTGACAAGATTGCAACCCAAATAGCACCTTAGTTTAGCTCGGTTGCTCAGCCTGGACCCTCTCAAAGAAAGTTTGAATAAAGTAAAAATGAGTGCACGTTGGTTTAAATGAGGTAACTCCGTCAATCTAAACACGGATCTAAAATAAGCTATATCAATGAGATGACATGGTTTGGAACTCCAGGAATAACTGAAACCGAGCCTGTTCCCCTGAAACGAAGTCAGTCTTTTCACGACTTGGTTTTGTGGAAGTCGCTGAAAAATTGCTTACGCTCTTCAATGTGCCGACCAGCAATGTGCTAGCTGCGTTTGGTGAACTATCAGGATGGCGTCGTTGAACTAACAATGCTGTTACTACAGGGACGGTAGTGTTTTAATAAGTTTTTAAGCTATAATAACCTTGGTAAATCCGGTTATTTCTGGCCAACGTAGTAGACGTCGGGTGTAAGGTTTAGGTTAACAGGGTATCCTACGAGACGGGATCTCGTCACATGGCAGAACTCTGTCAGATCCAGGTTAGTTGAAGGAGTTCTACGAAACAGGTTACCGTTGCAAGGCCAAACTGCGTGAGGTTCAGGTTCAGAAGGATGCCCTATGAGACAGGTTTCTGTCATAAGATAGAGCTAAGTCAGGAAAGCATTCGGAGAGGAGAGAGTTTAGAGACTCAAGTCTCAAGACTCATCTGATTGAAATGGATGCGGAAGTTTCTTTTATACGTTTTGTTCCGCGTTATCGGTGCAGCCGCTTAAAATACAATTAAGTAAAGGCGGACGGTGCGTGCTTGTACGAGACTCAGCGCACCGCTGGTGGACGTCTTCTTATCTTCTGTTCGAGCGTTGGGACGATGTAACCGCAGATTGTGACGGAATAAGAGCGTACACATTTCTGGAAAACATGCACATTTCTGAGTGATAACGGCCCTTCAGGAGGATGGTATCATCCATGCTGTCAAAATTTGCTCCATTACGTAGAATAATGCTGAATGACAGTAAACTTGCCTGAGTTCTTTATTGACGTTAAATTCATTTAAAACTGTGTTGTCTAGTTTGATATCTATGTTTGTGAAGACGTTTTTCTCAGAGCATGTTCGCTCTCTTAATACCCCTTAGTTTGGTAGTGACACACCCACGGTGATCGTTTTCTTTGCCATATGAGGGATGTATTCTTCGTGCGGAATTTTCATTTCATTGAAGCTATTAGAAGATATATTTGTTTTTAGAAATTTCTACACGTTTATTCTCCGTAAATTCTGCTAAAACTTCTGAAAAGAAAATGGTGATCGCCCGAATCGTAACAATACGTTTCGAGGGCCTCACCAGCACCACCTTCAGGCTTCCCAGAGAAATTAGAACCCGCTATCAATCACGACCCGCAAAAAGCGGTCTCGACGAGATGCGCATAAAACTAAGTGGTAATCTATGTTTTGGCGAATATCGGGTTGTTTACGCCCAGTGAGATGACAAAGTGAACACATAACTGTCACGAGATTTTTTCTCGTTTCATGTTTCCCTTCCTATATAATGTGATTATAGCAGCGGTCGGCCGAGAAATGCGGGAATCAGGGCCTTTCATAAGCTCGCCCGCCATAAGAAATGCATGCTCGAAAATATTGTTTCGCGAATATATTTGATCAAGGGGGCGCCCGCGGGAACGATATTCGCAGAATCTGTCTGATTTATTTATTGATAAATAAGATTTGCAGTTATATTGGAAGCTAAAAGGCCGGACCCGCTCAGCCTCGAGGTGTTATCTATCGCCTTTGCTACATTTAACAAAGAATAGCTTTTCCCTTTAGAAGTTTATCGACATTTTAGGCTTTGGCCAGAATTTTTAAAGTGCCGTCATGCTGCAGCGATTTTTCTTTTAAAGCTCGTAAGATTAAAAATAATGAAAAGCAGCCTAGTTGCCTATTTGATACCAAAATCGGTTACGGCGCATTACAAATGAACACGTTCTTAAAGCGTAAGGTACAAATATTATACCTTTGAGTTCAGTAATATAAACTGTAGATATTATCCGAACTACAAAAACATGTGACAAAAGAATAATTTGAGATGTTTAATAAACGTTCGAAAACAAAACAGCGAAATATATCTAAATACTAATCCATCTAAAACAATTTATATGAGTAAATTGGAATTCAATGGCAACAAAATAGTCAAAAGTAATATTAGACCGTCAGTTTCATAAATAAATGACACAACAAACATTATATTAATTATTGTACTTAGTTTAGGCACGTATTACTTAATTTTTAGTTTCTTACCCAGTTGAGTAAATAATTTAAAAAATATATATTTGTTAATATAACTCTAAAAGCTGAATAAGTGTAGATGAATAACTAAAGAACGCAATTAATAGGCAAAGTATACGTGCAACAAAAATTAAAAGAATAATTAACAAAAGATTCACGCAATACAATAAAATCGAAAACATGGTATAACAGCGAAGCTACGAGTATGCAATGAAAAAATATGAGATATCTTAATACAAAAATTGTAGAAACAAATGCAAGGACAAATAGAGAAAAACCAGGATATGTAATTATAGGAGGAGATCTGAATGAAAGCGAAAGTAAGATCTTTCTTTAATCACTATATAGAAAATCGGTTTGAGTGTCTTGATTTGAAGAAGCAAAACTGTTAACTCCCAACCAGCATGAGGTAACTTTTATTACCCCCCCCCCCCCCCCATATGTGTTTATATAACCATGGATACTTCACCAAAAGCTTTGCAACTATGTTTACTTTACACGATGAAAACAATGAATACCTTTGCTCCCTAGTTACTAGATACTAGAACTATTAAAGGTAGCGGATAGACACTCTCTGCGCTCCTGGCAGAAATTGGTCTATTTCAGGGAAGCCACCCTGCCTACGCGAGCTGTGGTTCACCCTCACCTCCTAATGTTGAGGGGAATCATGTCCCAACCGTGTAATCCTATCCATCCCATATCAAACCCCACATACTCCTACATCCCAACTCGCCAACACGATAGAATAGAAGAGCTAATGTACGAACTGGGCAAAATCAACTGGGACATTCTGGGCATAAGTGAAACACGAAAAAGAGGCGAAGATTTCATCGACCTGCAAAGAGGACACATGCTCTACTACAAAGGCAGCGAAGACAATAGCCACGGTGGAGTTGGTATTTTAATAAATAAAAAATTAGTACCACAAATCAAAACCTTAAAATCAATATCAAATAGAGTTATCTATGTCACCCTAAAGTTGAATAAATTAACAACGCTCAAAATTGTACAAGCTTATGCCCCGACAAGCAGCTACGAAGAAGAGGAAGTCGAGGAGTTCTACGAGAACTTATCAGTCGCCATCTCGGAAAATCCCACGCAACATATCTTAGTAATGGGAGACTTCAACTGTAGAATTGGCCAAAAAGAGGAATACGCAGAGATATTTGTCGGCAAACATGGCCTAGGAATCAGAAATGACAGAGGAACAAAACTGGCCCATTTCTTACAACAGGAAGAGTTGTTTAACGCAAACACCTTCTTTTAGAAGAACGGCAAAAGAAAGTGGACATGGGTAAGCCCAAATGGGACAACAAAAAATCAGATAGACTATATACTTACCAGAAATATGAAATTAATACAGGACGTAGATGTTCTAAACTCATTCAATACTAGCAGTGACCATCGCATAGTCAGAGCCAAAGTCAAAATAAATCTAAAACTCGAAAGATTAAAAAAAATCAAACAAACAACACCCATAAATCGGGAAAAACTAACTTCCAACCAAAGGCAATTCGAAAACACGTTGAAAATAAAACTGAAGGAACACAAAACAAACAGCTCTGATTTAAACTTAACTTACAAAAACATAGTAGAAACACTAATAGAAATCTCCAGCAAATACAAACAGAAAAAGGAGAAGGTGGATAGACTCAGCCAAAAAACAGAAACTTTGCTAGAAGAGAGAAGAAAGTTAATTACTACGAATAGAAGACTAACTCCCGAATACACGGAGGTTAACAAAGCGGCGAGAAAATCAGCTAAATCAGACATAATACAGTATAACACGAAACTCGCTCAAGAGGTCCTAGAAAACAACAAAGGAGTGAAAGTATTTAGAAGGAAGACAAACAAGAAGAGAGAGATCACAAAACTGATAAAGAATGAAGGCACAACAATTAACGACAGGCAACACCTTCTTGGGATAGTAGAAGAATTCTATACTGAACTGTACAACTCCAAAATAAAAAACATGATGAATGACGACGAAAAAGAACGAAAGATCCTAAATGTAGGCTCAGAGGATATTCCACCAATAAACAATGATGAAATCAGGAATGCCATCAAACAACTGAAAAACGGGAAGACCAGTGGAGCAGATGAGGTAATAGCGGAAATGATGAAACAGGGAGGAGAAACGCTGATACAACAAATGGAAGAGCTGTATAACAAATGTCTAAACCAGGAAGATATACCGGATGACTGGAAAAATGCTTTGGTTATCTTGATCTATAAAAAAGGCGACCTCAAAGATCTAGAGAATTACAGACCCATCAGCCTGCTGTAGCAAATATACAAAACCTTCTCACGCATTATAATAAATCGCCTAACATCTAAACTCGACTCTTTCCTGCCGATAGAGCAAGCTGGTTTCCGAGCAGGTTACAGCACCATTGAGCACCTGCAAACAGTAAGAATCCTAACCGAAAAGTGCACAGAGTATAATATTCCGATGTGGGTGGCCTTTATCGACTTCAAGAAGGCTTTTGATACCGTTGAAATTTGGGCCATAGAGCGAGCCCTAAAGAACGCAAGAATAGACAGCCGATACATTAACATAGTCAACAACATATACAAAAACGCAACCCTCCAAATTCAAATGCACGAAACATCTAAGAAAATTGATGTTAAAAGAGGAGTGCGGCAAGGCGACCCTATGTCTCCCAAACTGTTTACCTTCGCATTAGAGGATGCAATGAGACATATAGATTGGGGCAATAGAGGCTACAACATCAATGGGGAAAAACTAACACACCTAAGGTTCGCCGATGACATTATAGTGTTCGGAAAAACAAAAAACGAACTTGAAAGTATGGTTAAGGACATCTACAGAGCAACTCAGAGCACAGGATTAGACATGAACATTCATAAGACAAAGTATATAACAAGTGGAAACGACATAGAAGGAACAATCACTCTCGATGCGAAACAAATAGAACGAGTAAGAACGTATAAATACCTAGGGCAGACCATAACAACGGGGAAAGCCAACCAGGAACTAGAAGTTAATGAAAGAATTCGATTAACGTGGGCGGCATACGCGAAAGTAAAAGATGTACTCAAATTAGATATACCGCTCGCCCTTAAAACACAAATCTACAACCAGTGCATATTACCGATAACTACCTACGGCTCCAAAACGTGGGTATTCACCAAATCCATCCTCAACAAATTAAAGGTGAATCAAAGAGCCATAGAACGAAAAATATTGGGTATTACTCTGAGAGACCGAAAGACCAATATTTGGATACGTGAAAAAACAAAGGTAGAAGATGTAACTAGGAGAATAGCTGCATTGAAGTGGAGCTGGGCTGGCCATGTCGCTAGAAACGAGAATGATTGGAGTGGCAGACTGCTCAAATGGAGGCCATGGACACAGAAACGAAGCGTAGGGAGACCACAAGCAAGATGGTCTGACGATTTGAAAAGGACAGCTGGTTTCAACTGGTATCGAGTAGCACAACACCGACAAAATTGGAAAAGCATAGGGGAGGCTTATATTCAACGAGAAGAGAACGGCTGAAAGAAGAAGAAGAAGAAGAAGAACTATTAAAAAAATACAAAAATGTGATAGAAGACGTGGGGCATTTGAAGAGACCAGATTGTTTCTTCGCGCTGCCAAATTAGACCAACGCCCAAAGGTGTATTCACTGCAAAGCCCTAAATGATCGGATGGAGCCAAGGGTTTGAAATTTCCAAAAGGCATCCGCTTAATCCGCGAGTCGTAAAAACAGCCAGTTAAAATACTAACTGTAAACATCTTCGACTCAGTGACGTCGTCTATTGTAGCATCCGACTTCCACTATAGGTCAACTTCTTTTGGCGCCGTTCAGAAGCCTGCTACCAGGTGTAAAACTAAGAATTGGCATTATTAAATACAAAACAAGTGTTTACCGTTTGCAAACAGTGAAATTAGCGAATTGCATCACATTGCACCCTCTCGCATTCCAAACCAGGGGACGTTTTTGGGCTCGGTCTAAAACTATCGTGGCTACTTGTGACGTAAAACGTCAGCTAGTTGCTTGAGTATCGGATTACTTCGGAGACTCTAGTGCCAGACCGAATTTATATTCAGTTGAATGTTCGCGTAGAAATTACAGTTGTTGTATTTTCTTTTTAATATTGTTTAAATATAAGTGTATATCACTCATAGTACTTTCAGTTTTGTTTGGCTGGTAAATACGAGCCGCACTAATGAGACACGTAATTTTTTATGATATCAGTTGACACCATTTTGTTTAGAAATGGGCATTTATTTTAGGGTTTAGTCCTATTTGCTTTATTTTGGTATTTGTATGTATTTAAAGCCAATATAGTGCTGTGGATACAACACCATTGTGATCATTTCAGTCAACGATACACGCAAAATTAAGAATTACTATGAGGTTGCATTTAAACTAGCACTTGGCGTGACTTGAAAAAGACTTTGAATCATCACTCTTTATAAGCTAGAAAGGGTATACATAGGCAAAACCTTTTTGGCAAACCGAATGAGACAAATGTTGAGTTTTTCCACCTTTAGATCTTGGAAATTAATAGGATCGGAAAACTTTCTCTCAAGGCTAACAATTAAACTGAGGTGGACAGTTGTAAATAGTCAATAATCAACTAAAAAGGCAAAGGTTTAGGGTCTTTTCAATTTCCCCAACTGGTGGCAGGCTGCTATAGCGACTTTGTGTCCTTCTTCAGCCAAAAATAGGAATTATAGGATGGGTGAGTGAAAGGAGGGGTGGAGAATGGAAGAGAGGCAAGGAAAGGTGAAGAAGCAATGCTCCAGCGTTCGCCTAGCGAAGGTATTCTGTTGATTCAGGAAAACCACCTAAAAACCTGAATTAGAGCAGACGGCCACGGGTATCGAACCCGCGACTTCCCGAACGCTAAGCAGACGTGGTAACCACAAGTCTACAGAGCTCGGTAAAGGAGAATAAAAAATAATCAAAAAATTTAAAAATTTATCAACTATTGCTGGTTTAAACGCTATAGTAGCTCTTAAAAATACAACAAAGATCATATTTGACTATTCGAATAGCTGGCTTAGGTTATAATGCGACATAAAAGTGCAGATAATAAAAAAACCAACCTTGTTAATGGTCCGATGAGACTCAAATTGCAATAAACGTAGCTCTAATTTTCATGTTGATTTGATGGGTGTAGGTCCTGTTGTATTCTTCCGATGATCTGAAAATTTCATTTGTATTAAAATATGGTACAGATCTTTGCGAAAAAGGAGTGAAATGAGATGCAAAAGCCATATTTGTAGTTATTACGATACCAAAGCTAGCAATAAACGCAAAATTTTGATTGTCCTGTCAAACGCTTTAGTACCTAATTGGTGTATTGAAGTATCTAAATTTATATGTATCTCTACAGAATTTTAGTAATAATTAGAGAATGTATAAGTTTTGTGTTAGTTATTTTAGAATTATGTAAAACATAAATTCGATACTTAAATATGACATGTCCGGAGCTTGTTTTTGTTTAATCCTAAGCTGGATTTAGCGTTTAATTGTGGAAATCAGTAAATTGTAAAAAGATATGAAAAATAAGAATTGTATGTAATTCAATTGCACATAAGGAACAAATATTGGGAAAGGGGGTTATCTCGTGTTAACCAATCACAGACGAAAGGAGAACAGCTTGTTGACGTAACATAGCAACCATTCAATTGTTTTAATAATCCTATAAATACAAGAGCATTTGCAAAAATAGGGAGGATTTATATTTTACCTTGCTAGACGAAGGTATGACGTAACATACAATATCTACATGAGCAGCCAACCGTAACGACTCCTGGGTATATAACCAGGAGCAAAAGGCACCAACATCAGTCTTTAGAAAACTTCTGAAGAAGCTGACAGCATGAGCAGCGAAACGTCAAGTTCAAATCGACGACCACGGCATAACCCGGAAGAACCTATCATTAACGGTCTTATTGTTGAAACATTTCGACTCTTTTGTGACATTATCCTGTATTTGTTGAGTTTTATTTTCGGCAAATTATTACTTCCTTCTATTTCAAAATTAACACAAAAATAAACAAAATTTTATTTTTTTATGGTGCTCACTCTGTATATATTTGTATGAAATCGTACCGGTTTCATTTCAGGTATATACTATATAGTGTGTATGCAAAATCTCAACTTCCTCGGATAAATAGCTTTTGAGTTATACCGCCAACAGACAGACAGACAGACAGACAGACAGACAGACAGGCAAACAGACAGACAGTCAGGCAGGCAGACAGCCAGACAGACGAAATTGAGAAAACCTGATTTTCGTCATCTAGGGACCCTGAAACGTGCAGATCTGAAGAAATCTCGGAAGGTGATTTTTTCGTGATTCACGCTGGGATTTGACAGGACAAAGCAGATACACACACAACAAGCAGGTGGTTGTTGACCATATGCAACAAGCTACTCACAAGGTTGTTGGTGCACCTAAGTAAGGACGTTTGTTCGTTCGACCACGGTTAAGCAACGAAGTACGTACAAAAATGCGAACTGTTTACTGAGCTAGTTTTCTATCGTAGAGTAACAAGTTACTCAATTATCCATGAATAACTCCGCGATATAGTTGTTGTTAGCTGTGAAACGCTGAGGAAGAGAAAGATTTGATTTAAAGTAATAATTTATGTTTAGTCATTGAGCAAGGTGGCCTTTTATTTTTTTGTAAAGAAAAACGAAATTCTCATGCATAGATAAGTGTTTAATGAAACCAACTGGTAACTAATGAGAAAGCATAACTTTCATGTAACTAGCCAGTAATACAGGTGGTTTATCAAAATCTATTCCACTATAATATATTTGCATTACATTGATTGTGAGCAGATTAGCCTTTAATTTGAGTAGAAGCTTTCATTGTTTGGAGCTACATTGGGTCAACTTTCAAAGTTTTGTTGTATTGAGTATCCGTAACCTCTAGGGATGGGTGCGTGACGTGAAAACAATCTAATCACGCTGGGTCACTGCGGGTACCGTCGTGAACCTAAGATTTGAAAATCAGGCCGTAAACACGAGTGAAATTTTCCAAGGTGGAATTCATGTTTTAACTCTAAATTGTAACGATCTTTTTCTGCAACTAGGTAAAGTAGAAAATATTAAATGATTTTGAATGAGTGACACATTTTGTTGACACATTGTTCGTACAAATACTTGCTTTTGACGTTTCTTGTTTAAAAAGCATTGCGACAAATGCATACATATGCAACCAAATAGAAAGTACCTTTAACTGCTAAGAAGTTCAGATACTTCTTCTACTATCCCTGCTAAAAGTAAGCCTTTTACAAATAACTTGTCGAGCTGAAAATGACATTATAAACCAGCGTGCTAAAAGAAAAAATTAGCTGTTTACTTTTAGCACTAAACAACTGATTTTTAATTTACGCATTTTAAACTGGAAGTGAGGTTATAAAGTTATTCTACGTTTTTCGTTAGCGGAGATAAAGTGTTTCAATTAATTAAGGCGTCATGTAATAAATAAAATAAAAATGTTACTAGTTGCTCTTGACAACTAATTTCGACAACTACCGGCTGCAGAAATAATCACCTCTACCGGCTACCTAGCCACTGCCATTTTCATTATGGCATAAACTATAACTGTCAAAAATTTTAACTTTTTTCAAATCGGTATTTATGGATTAACAACAGTAAATTTAATGTCGTAGAAAAAATGCAAACTCGTGGTAAAAGTGTTATTGCATTTGACATGTCATGAAACTCGTTCTACGGCTCCGATTCGTAATTTTCAGTCTCGTGCTATAAACCATCACTTTTCGCACATTTTTGTATCGGTAAGGGATGCGTCAACTCAATGGCATATTTTGATATTCTAAAAGTAAAGACTTTTAAAACGGTTGTCGAAAAAGTTCTTTGCGAGATATCGGTATTTATCTCTTCTAAGTTGTTTTACTCACTTTTGATTTTTTATTTCCTGTTATGTTGATTATTCTGGCTACCAAATATACCACGTGTAAAGTATATTGCATTTTATAAGTTTTTAGTTTTATTTCAGTTTCTTTTCAGGTTTAAAATCTAAATATGGATTTTCAAGTGTGAGTGGAGGGCCCCGCCGTGAACGTGAGTGAACGTGTGCGTGAGCATAAATGAACGTGAATTTTTAACGAAGCATGAAACGCATCCATCTTTAGTAAGATCAACTGGGAGAACAAGATAAGAGTTTTCTTGTTATGACCTAAGTTAGCTGGGAATAAAAGGGCAAAGAAATAAAAATTAAACACGAAGGGCTACCAAGAGTTTCATTAGAAGAATTTAAATAATAACGGACAGAAAATTAGTGACTACAATCAACTATTTACTTGTCACAAACACATAGGTTTAGTAAAAGAACGTAACTAAATACAAACGTGCAATAGAGCACAGCAATGAGAGATCAATAAATCAGTAATACTAAAAAAACCTCACACCACTTTTCATGTAAATATATCGGTTGCAGCAGACTGAAGTGGAGAAAGAATTTTAGAACAAGATAGGGAAGGAAAAAAATAGAATATCTATTGGATTTGGCAAGGAATGATGAGGAGATAGCGTGAGGAAGGTTTAAAAGTATATTACTTTAATCGGCAGAAAGGCTATACAGGGTGTCTCAAAAAGAATGGGACACCGATTAGTCAGAGATTCCTTAGGTTATAATAAATCGATTAAACCTAATATACCTTAGTACAAAGTCCCTCCAGTAAAAAGTTACAGGACCTTGAAGTACAATTTTTTATTATTTATTTTTTTGTTAATTTCCGCAAATGTAGAGATATCAATTTAAATTTTGGTATACATGCTTACTATTATGTAGTGCACTAATACAAAAATTTTCATCAACTAGACTTGACTGTAAGAGGCACTTTACCTACTTTTCAAAACTTTTTTTTGCTCTAACTTCGTTATCTATAACTTTTTTTGAAATTTTAGGTTATTATCTGAAAGAGAATAAAAAGCACAAAAATATTATACACTTAGTTCTTAAGCCTAAAAGCAACAGTTTGCCTTAAAATGCCTATCAAAGGTTTTTGGTTGTCATTAAGACGTGCAATTATCAAGTAGCCATGATCACAAAAACAATGGATAATGATTGTAATCTAGTAAACAACAACAAGAAATCAATTAATGACGTTGGTGACATCAGTTTTTTGTCTTTTGTGCTTACGAAAATGCTGCGACATAACGAACCGTTCAGCATTGGAGAATTCGTTATGTAAAGGCATTTTCTTAAACATAAAAGAACAAATTCTTATGTCACTAATGTCATTAATTGATTTCTAATTGTTTTTTAATAGATGACCATTGTTTTTGTGATCATAGCTACTTGATAATTGCACGTCTTAATGACAACCAAAAACTTTTGATGAGCATTTTAAGGCAAACGGTTGCTTTTACGCTTATAAACTAAGAGTACATTATTTTTGTGTATTTCAATTCTCTTTCAGATAATAACCTAAAATTTCAAAAAATGTTACAGATAACGAAGTTAAAACTAAAAAAAGTTTTCAAAGATAGGTAAAGTGCCTCTTACAGTTAAGTCTAGTTAATGAAAATTTTTTTATTAGTGGATTAAATAATAGTAAGCATGTATACCAAAATTTAAATTGATATCTCTACGTTTGCGGAAATTAACAAAAAAATAAAAAATTAAAAATTGAACTTCAAGGCCCTGTAACTTTTTACTGGACGGACTTTGTACTAAGGTATATTAGTTTTAATCGATTTATTATAACCTAAGGAATCTCTGACTAATCGGTGTCCCATTCTTTTTGAGACACCCTGTATACTGCCTAGGTTGTAAGAAACATAGAGGATAAGTGTTGAAACAATTTTTGGCTCCGCTTAATTGTTTCGCCAGTTACCAATTTATTTCCGGGCCAGCCTGTATATTCGCACTTGAATTATTATTCGCTGTATCTCAAACGATATCAAATCTTGCTTTGCACGAGCTCTCTGATTTTGGTTTTCCCAAAATAATTCGTTATCAGTTGCGCCAGCCGCAGCGGTCATTTTACCTTTCGCTTTGGTTGGAGCAACTTGTCCCAAGAAGGCATTTTGTGTGCTATTGCACCTCAATATTAATTTTGTTTGTGGGCTGATGACTGAAATCAGGTATGTCTACGCTACTTGTTGATATTCATTTTAGTAATTTCCCGTTTTTTTATCAGCTCTTTGACGTTATTCTTTGACGTAATTTTTCAACGTCACTCTTAAACGCCACTTTTGAACGCCGTTTTTGGGCGACCTCTTATTCGGGTTTCCTGATCGACGCCACGTCTGATGTCATAATTGACACCATAATTAATAGCTTGGGCCAGCAACTCCTGCTGGAATGTTATCCTGAACTTGCCAGATTCTAACAAGGAGCGTCAATTCCATTATCAAATTCGGCCACAAGTTCGAGATTGCTGTCGGCTTACACTAAGCTAATCCTGGACAACGTTTTTTATCACCACCCAGGTTAGTGTTTCAACTTTTGTTGATAACCACGTTCACCCATTTACTGGTTGAATCGATCTTAACGACGCTTCAGATTTATACTTTACAAATTTAAACTCCGTTAACATATGTAATGTATTAATTGATTACAAATTTAATTTACGCTTTATAAATTGAAAACTTAATGTACTAATTGTTCCGATTTACAATTTACAAATTTCAAATTACGCTTTATAAATTTAACTATCCATAAATCTATGTTTTATAAATTTAAAACATAATGTATTAATTGTTCCCAAATTTACAATTCACAAATTTATAGTTTTGCTAATTGAATACATATTAAGAATTTTGTAAAAAGTGCTTTCACGCCATTTTATTATCATCACCGAGATAACGGTTAATACATATGACAGTGGTAAGCTTATCCCTTCATGGAGTTGTGATCACATTCAATCCAAGAGCCTAAAAGAGGTTCATATATTTTTGCTGTGCGTGTTGCATTTTCAGCAAATGTAATATATTGTCTTCAAATAATTTAATACTGTGACAAACAATTTAAAGACTGAATACCGATGTTGCAAGCAATTATTAATTGTTGATTTAATAAACTTACTTGTTTGCTACGATTTTATTTATCTTTTTTTTTGAAATCTGTGATTTCTGGCGCCCTGTGTTTTTTTTTATTATTAAAAGAGCTTGTAGTAGTACGGCTGATGATAGAAATCTGCGACCCAAGGCCACCGAGATTAAGCTAGCTAGGTCATTACGGTGAGTACAAACATTACAGAGCTACCGTGGTGTATAAATGATAAGGGGGTTGATCTGCGATTACACTACCATTGATTATTATTAGTGATCGATCGCAGGTTGGCTTCTTTATTGTTTCAGTGTGCTCCACAGTAATGGATATATATTTTACCAAAGATGAGAAGAAAAGCAAACAAACGTGTAATATTGTACTTGTTGCCTAGATACCAAAGTAATTATTGCATTTTCCATCTCGGTTACTCTTCAGGCAAATAGCATTTTAACCTTTTCCGACTCATGGAATTGCCATGTTCCGTACAACTTTAGGCAATCTGTATAACACACATACATAAAACGTACAAAAAAACAATCACCGTGGTAGTACAATACTACTAAATAACAGGTCAAATTGAAAAGAAAAGCATGAAAAATTCTTGAAAACCAAGGAAAGCTAAGATTGTGATACCCATACGCAACGAAGACCAAAGCTAAAAACTTCGTAACACAAGTAAAATACTACGTGAGGATAACAATAATTGAAATAGGAAACGCAGGAAACGCTAAAGTGTTTTGCAGAATATTCAAAAACGTAAGACGCCAAAAACAAGAAGAGATATTTCTACATAAATGAAGATACTTAGTATAGAAGTAAAAGAAGATTACAGAAGAGTGGCAAAGAGCAACAGTTAATAAAAAAAAGTATACGAGAGTATTTTAAAATAGAAGGGTAATAATAGAACCAACATTAGAAGAAATACAAGCAAGCTTTAAGAAAAAACTGAAGTGAAACAAAGTGACTTAAAGTATAGCCGTATGAGTACGATTGATTTACAAGGAGCTTTTGACAGTGTTAAGAAAATAACATTTGGTAGATTAGAGAAAATAAAATACCCTAAAACTCTAATACAGGCGGAAAGAAGTTTATATAAACTTGACAAAAAATGCGGTTAGAATGAGAATTTTATACTGATAATTTTTTAATGGGGAATGGTGTGAGGCAGGGAAAAATTAAACCCTTAATTATTTATCATAACGTCACATGTACTGCCTAAAGCGGTTGACTATAAGGTGAAAGAAATCAGTAATGAATATAGAATTACAAGTTACTGTCAAAAAGTTTTTGTACACGGATGATTTGATATTATTTGCTATTACACCATGATAAGAACAAAATATGTAGAAGAGATGTATGAGATTATGGCGATATCTAACAACACAATATATAAAAAAAAGTAGGGTTTGCCAAATTTTTGAGAGGTTTGTAAATTTAAAAAACAAATTAGAATAAAGAATGATGAAATGAGAATATTAAATGAGGAAGAATTAGAGTCAATAATTGAAAAAAGCAACTATTTTTATTTGGACATCTAAGAAGAAAGCCGAAGCTATGGAAAACGGACGAAAAGACACGAAATAGGGGTAAGTGAAGGAAATCATAGAAGAATAAAATAGTTGAAAGATTGAGGAATGGGAAAAAAAGAAGATGCGATATAGATAGCTGGAGAAAGAAAGCGACGGAAAAGATGTGCGGCAACAAGTATCTCACAGTGACGAGGTGATATAGAAGAGTAATTGATTAAGGCTATTCTTCATTCCAGGTAATAATAATAAAATAATTAAGTATTAACGAATACATTAGACATAATTGTATAAGTTTGCATTCTAATAGACAAAAATGAATCGAAATTACACAAGTAAAAGCTATTGGTGGGAAGTAAAAAAAAATAAAATGCTACAAATTCAAGCGTGTTCAGGTTTTATATAAACAATTACACTTTTCTTGACTTGACCTTGCTCGCCTGAGTGTATTTTGAGTAACATTTTTATATATAGCAGATTCGTGCATCGATATGTTTTACTGTTTATAAATTGACTTCAATTATTAGATTTCGTAAAAGTGATAAAGTGAAGCGAGCGCCGCTGTTAGTTTAAGTGAGCGCCGATGCGTATACGCACACCTCACGATGTAGAATTATGGGCGAGGGAGTTTCCAACTGTCAATTAAAATTGAGCGTCCCTAATTTTTTCTGAGGCACTCCTAAAATAAAGAAGTACCAAAATTCTGTCAACTTCGTTGTTCAGCGACCAATAAGCTCAGTCACCTGACAAAAAAGTGGCCACGTCTTCCAGTAACGCCTGTGGGGTATAAATCCAAGTTATTACGCGACTATTATCTGTATAATTACCAATTACTATTTGAAATTTTGCAATCAACATTTAAGGTGGGCCATTTAGGTCAGATTTTCAAGCAATGGGAACTGGAGCAGCTCTGTGTGAATCACTGAAGCCAGCACGTGCGCAATATTTTTTATTGTTTCTCTGCGCCAGTTAAATGTAACTGCGAAGTAGACAATCAGAATAAATTTGTTGTAGAAGCAGCAATTCGCTTTGTCATTTAATACATCGTTTTACAAATAATTAACGAGGAAGAGCTGATTTAAATTTACTTAGGAGCAATATTTCACGATTATATCTGCTGGAAATTCGTTATGCATGAAATAGATTTCAAAAGACAATGATCTCTCGAATAAGGCCGCAGTATGATATGGAAGCGAAATTAGACCCCAAAAACCAGTTGTAATGTTATGAATGTCAGTTTTAAATGTTAATTTGTTGATGGGTATGGAGATGCTTCAAACAAAAACAATTTATAATAAAGGCACAAGCATTGCAATCTACGTTTATTATACATACGTATTTCACTAACCAATATTCGACAGTGTGTGGGAAATGTGTTCATATTTTCTAATACCGTAAACACACTTTAACAAACATTCCGAACTCTCTGAATTACTATGGCTGTCAGGGCATCTATAGAAGCATGATACACGGGGATACAGAGTCAAGTTGTGATAGCACATTAATCTTACATAGTTTTTTCTAATTTTTATATTTAAGTTCCTACGATAAGGATACATTTTTCTTAAATACGAGTAAGCTTGAAATATATTGCTATGATCGTGACTTACTACGGTGCACTTTATATTACCATTGATAATTAATTATTTGGTTTGATAAATAACAGATACCTACTATCCCCCAGAATTCATTTCGATACCTGCCTTAAGCATTAATAAATGATTTATTATTGGCACTCATAACGAAGTTTCTACAAGCACGCAATTTTATGAGGCTCTCATCCAGGGTTAAAAAAACAGTCCGCTCAGTTTCGTGAATTTATAGAAGCACATTATATAAATTAAGTGAGTGTCGAATATGGGAAAGCTTTGTTTTAATCATCAAACTTTCCAATTCCCATTCATATCAGTTTAATAGGATTGTAAAGCTCAACAATTACAGTAAACTATTTTGCGAGTCAAAATGAGCAAATAACACACAATAAACACGTTATTCTTTTTCACTCTCCGCCACTGGATTGAATAACCTGCTTAAAATTGGAACCGTGCGTCGCTGGTTGATACATCCGTCCTTGAAACTCATCTCGGGACCAAATCCTTGTAAAAAACCGCTTTATAATTTCCCCAAAACAGACCACACCGGCCATCAAACTTGGATATTTAGCACCAAAAACAATTAACTGTTTATTTTTACGTCAGTGGCAGGTTGAAGAAATACAATTACAAATACATCACACAACAACAGGTTCAGATAAAATTTGAACTCGCCACGAACAGGGGTTTCAAGTTCAATTAAATTGGAAAAGTCCTGGAAAATTTCCTGCGGGTTCTATTTACACCCTCGGAAAAGAAAAGCAAACTACTGTCAGGATTTGGTTTAAATTTACGTGGTTATTTTAGCAATTGTTTACCGATACATGCATGTTCATAAACAAAAGTATGTCGCAGTTTGGTAAAAATAGATCAGTTAATTACATAAAACCTTAAATCAAATCGTAAAACTAAATGCACTTTCAACTTTCTTAGCACTCGTGTCATGCCAAATGTTTTTAGCATAACCAGAGCTTTGCTCCAAGTCAAAACTCAGATATACTGTCGGAAAGCTGTTCCTACACCATGCTGCACCTACGTGGGTGTTATTTACAAGGGGGCGAATTTCGGATCAGCTCTGAATTCAGCCTCTAGCGGACAGTGGCGGTGTTTTGACACCGTTATATGCACTTATTGAACCGCAGTTATACCACATGTTTCGTTTTTTTATCGGAACTTGAACATGCAATGAGCCGAACACTGAATTGCACAAATCTTTGTCCAAATCTGTTATGTTGTAACTACTCTTTAGAACTAACATAAGTTACCTTATTCGTTTTGTTGGCTATTTGTGTGGCAAAAATGGGATCACAGCAATAATATTTGATCATGATAACAAAACATATTTGCCAAAATGAATCTTAGAGAAATTGAACTATATAAAAACAAAATACTTTTATCATTGTTATTTATTTTATAGATACTCTCTGGACTTAAATCGTAGTAGATAGAAAATTCAGATGTTAATTATTATTATTATCAAAATTTAGTGTTTGCTGAACAAAATTGCTGTTATTAGTTTGTGGAACACTATTAACAAAGAAATCATTAATTTGGTTGACATCAGTTAGCTGATCGGGGATAGTCAACTGCTTCGACCAAGATCAAGAAACTCCATTTATTTTCACATATTTTTGTCATCCAAAAACTTAATGATATTAAAGTAAGCTCTCATTTTGAATTGCAAAATTCGTTATATTTCTGAGAAACTGGTAATATTCCTAATGTTGAAGGCTCCTCGTCTTTTTAAATTTTGCTTTACCTTTATCTCTTAACCTCATAAGCAAGTTAACATTATTTGTAAGCCAAGATGCAGGTCGTTTTGTAAATCTGTGTGTTCTCAATGGGGTATGGTTAATAAACATGTCTAAAAAGGTTGCATTGAGATAATGTAATTTATTATTGTTCTGTCCAACTGAAACATGTATTTAAGGTCGCTATTAAAGGCTTCGAAAATAATTTTATTAATATATCAGAAACACCGCACAAATGGGTATACCAGGCACTTCAGAGTCAACATTGCGAAATATCATAATCATGGTCCGAACAGCAACTTCTTACTCCAGAATCGGTTATCAAGAAAGCGCCTGATGTAATTATATGATCAATATGAGATGCACCTGATCATCTCGTAAGCTCATTAATAATTTGTACCAGTTCCAACAATTCTAGCAACACCTACAAATGTGCTGCAGCCGAACTAGCAGAATTTCATACATCAGTATTAAGATCCCGAAGGCATAACGTTTTTTTCTTAATATGGTAGATACATTGCAATAAATATTTCCATCTCACCTAACAGCAGTTTATAGTCTATAATCGGTGGTCTATAAAGAGTACCAATAACAATCTTTCGTTGAGACATTTGAACTGAAACCCACATTTTTTCAATAATGGAATTAGGTTCAATTACTACAAATGTTAAACTATTATGTATGTACACTCCAACACCACCTCCACGGTCCAACCGATAGCATCTCACAAACCTATATTCTGTCTGAAACAGTAAGCATATCAATATTAGGATATATTATTATACTTTTTAATTCTTTTAGTTTTGGCACCAGTGACTTAATATTGATACGTGCAAACTTTAATCACCACTTTAAAATCAACCTAATGACAAACAAAGTGTATACAAAAACATTTTAATTACTAGTACTAACAATAATGCAACACATAAAAATATATTATTTATTTATTTATTTATTTTGGTACTCAACCAACAGCCGTTAGGCCAATTATAGGCGTCGCTGTACATTTTATGGGGACTTCCAACTCCACTAACGACTGCCATGATGTTATTATGACATCCGGAACCAACTATTTCCGTGGCAGCCGTACCACGAGGCGGCGAGGGAAGCAACCGTGGAACTCCCATACAAGTTCTGACCAGAAAGAAGGTTGCTTAACTCTACTGATCGAACGTGGACGCTTGTTCAAGCTACACCAACCAGGACCCTGTAGTCAAATAATGAAGGAAAAAACAATTAGTTTGTATTTAAAACAACATTTTTATAAACAAGCAATATAATCAGAATTCAAGAGGCGAAATTTGACCTCTAAATCTGAACATCCTACATATACTAGAATATATTTTTTGTTAGCAGACCATGTGCTGCATTGAACATTATTAGATATCTTGGTACCTCGATATTCTTTTTCTGTTACTGTTCACTTTAACTAGATCTTTTCCTTCGTATATCAATGTGTTTTTGAGCCCAAATTTTCCAGCTGCTTTCTTTATTAGTTGAGCCCTGCGTTTGGTAAAACCTATCTTTGTGACGATCCTTGTGCCTTCATGGGTTTCTTTTTAGTATACCTAAGTTTGTTAGTATATCAACCGATAAATTTTACAATTAAGGATTCAGAGTTATCTTCTTCCAATGGCAGATGGTGACTAAATTCAATGAAGGATGTTGAAATATCCAATTCTAATTTAGTTTTGCAAATATCCACTCACAATATCATCTGTAGAATCGACATCACATTCGGGAAAACCAAATATTCGCAGACTGTTTAACCTGGTATATTCCTCCAATTAATGTTCATATCTAAAAGCTTCTTGTTTTGTACTTGTAATTTCAACTTCCTGTTGTACCATTTTGTCCGTTGATTTCAAGTTGAAATCGGGAAGCTTTTTTTTTAAATTACTGACTCAAGTTTAAATGTAAACATAGATGACTGTAACACCTCTTCCGCCATTTTTTGAATTAAAGTCTTTACTAAATCTGGCATCTTTAAACGATTTTTAAGAATGAAGACTTTTGAATGTCGATAAATAAAACAGTTAATACGACGAGACGTCAGCACGTCTATACTCTACCACGGTATATGAGCGACTATAATTATTATAGTAGGTGTTACTTACTATTGTTCTTTTACAGAAAATACAATGGATCTGTTGTTCACCTGTACTTCCGTACAGTTGGAATTTTCTTCGATTACATTTTTATGCAATATTATACCAACCTTAAACGAGGGGTAGTACAGCCCTAAATAGATCAAACTCTAGACCGAATATGGCCTGAATAAGGACCCGGCAGGGGTTCTTAAAGTTATCAAAAAACGTATAAATTTATACAAATGGGCGCCAGTCCTTATACACAACATAATCACATATCTAGCTACCAATGCAAAGCACCACCTACCTTGTATGCTTATAACTTTAACCTAAATGTAAACAGCACGAGCAGGTCCTTGAATAGTCGTAGTATAAATTTAAAAAAAGGATATACCAGGGTAACAATTATCAAATGTAATTGTAAGTACAATATTGACAAACAATTCAGGTAGCGCCTAGCGCTCTACTGCGCAAATATACTTAAGTAAGTTTAGAGTCAAACCAAATCAAACAGTCAAACAATATTGACATCATTTTTATTAAAATTCGAAACAGTACACAGAAATTAAAATATCTGAGGGCAGCAAACATTAGAGCGCTAAGCTGATAAAAGAACGCCCGCAATTCATATACAATGGTGTCACAGTTCATAAGCAAATGACGAAAATTGACATCCAGAAGGCTATTCAAAAATTCCAGCAATTAATGATGACAAAAGGACGCATATCCGCCAGTTTACAAACTGTTAAGATGATAATAGAAAATGTCGAGCGTTTAAGGTCGTACTGCACTCAGCAATGGTATCACAGCGTACACATTGTATGCGATTTTCAGCGGTTTCGTATATCATAACGCAATGGCTTGTGATAAAAGTTAATAAAGTTACATGATCCCGTGCGAGATTATCTCAAAGGCATTTGTTTAACACCGCGTAAAGCTGATAGTCGGCAAATCTACCTTTATCGACCAAAAACAAACCATTGAATTATGCAAAATAGTATGCACTTACTGCTATTTAATGGAGAGCTTCTTCGTGGGGTTCTCA
The DNA here is from genome assembly GCA_940337035.1 of Agriotes lineatus. Taxonomy (NCBI): domain Eukaryota; kingdom Metazoa; phylum Arthropoda; class Insecta; order Coleoptera; family Elateridae; genus Agriotes; species Agriotes lineatus. Next base: position 122,119 of record CALNHX010003511.1, on the reverse strand, counting down.
AAGGCAGCAACCAATTCTGAAGGCAGATTGAGATAATGCAATCATTCCTTGGTGAAAATGTTACGGAAAGCGACCTCACCTCCGAAACACATGCAAAAACTTCGAGTTTAGCGAGTGACTTCCATGGGACAATGCCACACAAAAATATTCCACAGAGAGCTAGATAGAAGCCCTAATTACTACTTACATAAAAGAGCTTACCCTAAGTTGGAGAGCGGACCTAACGAATTGCAAGCGACACGATCCCGGAAAACAGCCGCCTCAGCGTGAGGCTAGTATCAGAAAGAAAGCATATGAAAGTCTTAAATCCAGCTACGCTCTTATCCAAGGTTGCGCGTTCTGGGAAAATAAAATTCCTTCGCACTACGTTCGCACAAAAGACATGCAAGCGTCGTTATGAATCAAAATCGAAGGCGGACTTTACAATAAATGCCAAAATAAAGCTGGAGTTACAATTTACATCGTAGCACGAGTCCAGAGTCAATTTCTAGGTCCATAGCAATAATGGGCGTCCCCTAGACACGACCTGCATTAATGAAGGGGATCTCACTGCTTTCAGCTAGCTGGAAATAAAAGGGGAAAATTAGTAGCAAGCTGTGATGCGCAAGCACCCTCGCATTATACAGTCAATAATGAAGTTGTATTTTTTTAACGAGAAGGATACCTGGTTTTCATTTGTTATTACATTACACATTTAACAATGATTTAGAATCATTTTTGAAGCCAGGTAGTAAATGTAAAAAATAATTGCATAGCAGTAGTATAGCTACTGAAAATACTATAAGGCAAAATATTTCAAAAATCAGTCTAACAGCTGTTAAAAAGAGGTCCTAACGTGTTTAATTTATTTCCTTATTAAATATACAACAACAAACACGTGCAAGATGTGGCACCTTTGCCACTCATTTTTATAAAGACAACTAATTTCTTTTGAGGCAAAATAAAAATACGTGTGAAAGCAGAAGTCATAGAAACGTCATGATAAACTTACTCGTACTTGGCAATGATTACAGGACTTGACATACAAACGCCAAAACAGAATTAACCGTATAAAAATGAGATTTCTTTTTCACGAAACACAAAATAAAATAAAGATTGAAATGTTTAGAAAGCCTTTGCATATGAAATCAGTTTTAGTTGTAGAATGCATTATAACTTTCGTTGTTCTCTCCTCGCCCAATAAGAAACACTAATCAGTTTTCTCTTCTGTAGGAAAGCAGCTGCGACACAAACTTTTGTTTGTTATAAACATTAACATTAAACTACTTGTAAAAATTTTACGAGTTTTATAAGTGCAAATCCGATGGAAAATTATTCACGTCACACACTATCAAAGACTAAAAAGGCGCTAAGTCACCTGTATTCAAAATCCTGAATGTTTATCGATAATAATTGCACTTAACGTGCAGGTACAATCTCTACACTAAACTCGCAGGACAGCGAATCTCTTTCTTCTTCTTCTTCTTCCCGCCAACTAGGATCTTGTCATGTGATGAAACCAACTCAGACGCAATTGTTTGGGTGGAAGTCCAGATGGTACGGTATCTTTACAGATCTTTGTTGGCTTAGTTTACATGGTCATACCACTTTCTTCTTAAAAAAAAAGGGAGGAGGAGGAGGCCCCATCACCACCCCTGTGGTTAACTACCACAGTCCACACATGCACGGGAAAGGTGTTTATCTGGCAATGTATGCATGTTTAGGAACTGGAAGGGATGGAAGGGATATAAATTTATAAAATTTACATATTTGTTTACAAAAAAAATAAAATAAAATAAAAAGATAGAAACTAAGTTTCCAGACATTCGAGCCTTAATTCCTATTGGTAAGTATTGTGTGGATGGTGGTGGGTTTTTCTGAAGTATTTCAGTTTCGTAGCGGGGTACCTAAATCCTCAACCCCGAATTCCGCATTTACTTCTGCTTCAATTTAAGATAAAGTTCAGTTACGCCCGGATACTCTCAAAGAAAGTGGCCGGGCGTAGTGAAGGTTTGGGCGACCTTAATTATTTCGGCAGTAGATCGATGAGTCCTTTTAAGGAAAGTCGTTTGGCTCAAAAACTTCCAACAAATTCAGGTCCGCCCAGATACCCTCAAAGAGGATGGCCGGGTGAAGTGGGAGTTCAGCAGGTTGAAGTCGCAGGTCACTTCTTGCTTCTTCGTAATTTCGGCAGTAGAACAATCGATGGGTCGGTGAGTCCTCGATTTGGCACGTCGCGCAGTTCGGAGAATCTTGTTTACCTATTCTATGCAAATGTACCATTGAATTTCCGTGGCTTGAAAGGAGGTGAACCACTTTTCTCTTTAATCTGCTTGTATCAGCTTCTAACCAAGTCTGAATGGTTGCTATTAGCACGTAGGTGTGTCTGCCTGTATTTGCGTTATTCAATTCAGATTGCCATGCTTTAATTACAATGGACCACGTCCACTGCTGAACCACAGTCCAATATCTAAATTGTTGGGCTATTATTTCGTTACCCAAAAATTGGGTTGTGCCTGTTTTTCGTAACTCACTCATGGATTTAATTAGTTGTAGATGTATATGTAATGGAGGTATTTTGGCTAAAACACACAATGTTTCACATGGGGTGGATCTATATGCCCCAATAACTACCCTAAGGCAGGTTGCTTAGGTACTTCGCAGTTGCCTTTTAATGGCTACCTTTGTTATGCGATGGCCCCATAGGTCCACTCCATGTGTCAAGATCGGTAGTATAGCTTTAAGGTAGATGTCTCTTAGTGCATCGTAATACTTTTCAATTCTTCCCCAATTTCTTCTTCAGCCTTCTCAAAGATTGAAATATTTTTCTACATTGATTTGTGATGTATTCCACATGTTTGATATAGGACAGTTTGTGGTCCAGGATAATCCCGAGACATTTCGTTGAAGTCACTCTCCTGATTGGTTTGTTGTCATACCTGATAATCGGATTTCTATTTGCCGATAGGTTAGAGAAAACCACATATTCTGTTTTTCTCTCGGAAATGGCTAAATTACTTTGTTTGCCCATCTTTTCACTAGGTCCATACATATGCTTGCCTTTTCTTCAAGTTCCAATCGGTTTCTTACTCGAATACATATTGAGAACTCGTCAGCGTAAGCTATGACAACAACACCTTCAAGCCAGACAGTTCGCAATAGAGAATCCATAATTACATTCCATAAAGTTGGTCCTAATACAGACCCTTGCGGACATCCTTTAGTTACAGGTTTTGTAACTGTTGTATTCGTTGTAGAATACTCCACGGCTCTAGCCATTAAATAACTTTTAACAATCCCGATTACTCCACTTGATACACTTTTTTCGTCAAGCTCATTTATTAATGCAGGCCACCATAAATTATCAAACGCGCCTGAGATATCGACGAATATTGTTAGGCAGTGCTTTCCAGGTTCTTTTATGTAGTCTGTGAGCTTTGTCAGCGCTGCAATTGTGGATCTCCCTTTTCTAAATCCATATTGGTTGTCACTGTGAAATTCCTGTCCGGGTATTCTTTTAGGATCTCCTGAAGAATAATTCGCTCAAGTATCTTTCCAAGTTCAGAAAGTAATGTGATCGGCCGTAGAGATTTTGGATCAGTTGGGTCCTTGTCTGCACTCTTTACAATGGTTACCAATTTTCCTGTTTTCCACTGTTTGTGGAAGTTTTCTTCATATATGGATACACTAACATAACTATTTTGCAATGAATCCTGTCATTTCCAGGAGCTTTATATGGAGTTATATTCCTTACCGCAAGGTCCACCATTTCCTCAGTTATTTCACATTCTATGTCCGCGTTGCCATTTGCTATTTCGGCTCTTTGCCGACTTACAGCATGTTCTTCGAGTTCTTCTACTCTGTTATCGTCTGGGATTAAGGTTGCTAAAATCTCCTGAAGTGTGTCTTCTTGAGCCACAGGTGATGTTCCGTCTGTTTTGTACACACTGTGTTGAACATTATTTAGCTTAATTTTATCGGCTGCTATTTTGTATGCGACACCAAAAGGGTTCCTAGCCAACTGTTTTTCTAAAAACTGCTGCCACGTGCGTTCTTTAGCGCGCCTTATTTCTTCATTATACGCCTCCTGTAAACGCAGGTAATTTCTTCTGGCCATGTCGGGGTTTCTGTTCCGCCATCTGAGACGCTGGTATGCTCGCCTACTTCTGTTCACCTGTATTTCTAAATCTTGTAACGTGTTGTTCCACCGAGGTGTACCACTTTCTTCTATCCACTTTACTATATGTTATCATATCGAATTATACCAGTATTTCATTTAGGAGTAGCGCGTAGTCGTGAAGGTATCACGTCCCGGCATCCATTCTAAGTTTAAATACATTATTTTTTAAGATTTGTCCAAACTCTCATACATATTGTAATGACATAAACAGGATTCATAATAATAATTTTTAAAATCAAACCTGGTTGATGAATCTTAGCACCCGACGGCGAGCACCAATTTTTATTTAGCTACAATAACGCGAATCGTCGGATATTGGTAATATCCACATGTTACCAAAGCACGCTGGAATACCAGCGTACTGTCGCGCGTTTAGTCCAAACTCCCGTGACTAACTCTGCGCCTGAAGTAATTATCCTTTCAAGTAAATTTTGTAAATAGTAATTCGGTTAATCATGTATTATTTTGGTGATTGCACGTTTTGTGCAATCGTCTAATCTTTTTCAAAGAATGCGCGGAGAAATATGTTACAATTTTGCAATTCCGTGGTTCTGAAGAAATTCGTTGCTACTTCGTGCAAGATTGAAAACATTGAATAAGAATCTTGCGCTTGTTGTTTGCTCACTTCCCGGATGTGTAACTTATGGCATTCTGGTACTTGCAATTTTCACCTCAACTTGAGTTAACATTTCAAATTATTCCAAATCTAATTCATTGTTAAATACTTATAAGCATTTTGGGAATGCGATTCGTTACATTATTCTTCTTAAATATGTCTTCTTGTCTCGCAGTGTGATTTCCAGTATTTCCATTGTACATCTTGTACTGTACTGTAACCGGTTTTTGGATATTTAATGCTATCCATCATGTCTAGTAGATTGATTTTCTAACCCGACCCAAAGCTTTAATAAAGTCAACAGGATCAGAAAATTATATATTTATATGCAACAGATTTTGCGATTAGTTGTCATTATATAAACATGGCATCCAACATATTTCTATTTTTTTTCAAAAACCTTGCTGTTCTTAGGCTATTAGGTACAGCAGCACTAATATGAAGAATTTTGTCATTGGAGTGTTATCCCGTAATGATTATCAAGATATTTTATATTTCTCTTTTTGTATGTCGGTCTACTGTAGCCTTCTTTCCATTTTCGCGTTGCCCTTCTACTACCTTTCTGAATAACTTACGTGTATATTCGTGTTTGTACTGCATTTACTATGACCTCGGGTGTGTGCATCACGCTGCACTATGACAGCTTCAAAAATTGTAACCTCATACACTCGATGCCACAATATTAAATGCAGTTTTTTGAACTCTACGTCAAATTTTAAGTCTAGGCGTATTTTCTTTTTCCATACGTAATTTTTCGCATACACTCAGGTCAGAAACGTGGATAATTCACAGAGTTCGCACACCCCACATTGTAACCTCGTCATTTTGGTTGAACGATGGCTCCCCCTACCGTCAGACTAAATTGTGTACCCAAAACTATGACGGACCGATACTGTGGCATCAGTTCATTTTTAGAACAGCAATTAAGATTAAGTTGAGCTATTTCATCGTTTGGTGTACTTCGCGGCGGCATTTAGGCCGTGGTAACCATATGTTGTGTATTAACTGTTGTGACCTCATTGCTGCAGTTGACAATATAATTAGTTAATTATGTAGATACGAAGACGGTGCACATTAGTAAAATACTTTTGATTATACAAGGTGGCCCAGAAAATTGTGGCGAACCAACTGACTTTTTTTAAATGGAACAGCAAATATTTTAATAGCTTAACAGATTTACGTCTCTATGGTGATTATTTAAATATAATGTTATACCAGTCTAATGTCAACTATTTTGAAAATATTAACGATTTTATGTCAGAAAATGGTGAATTTCAGGTGACTGCTGTAAGTATCAGAAAAGAATTGAATGAACGAAGACGGTATCAAAAAACTAAATTTCTTGTTAAGTTGCCTTTTCAGTGTAGAGTAGCGGTTCTGGATATTAATGCTATACAGGGTACATTTGCAAATTTAACAATTTCGACTTTTTAAATGGAACTCCCTGTATAGTTTTATATTTTTGCAAAGCACTTTTAATGAGCTTTGACTAAATCATCTTGAGGGTCTTACATTGTTTTTATGTTCAAACTCGTATACAGTAAACAGTTGAATGCATGGCTGTGAAGTAAAATATAGAGGGTGTCCCAAAAAGAATGGGACACCGATTAGTCATAGATTCCTTGCATCATAATAAATCGATGAAACCTAATATACCTTAGTACAAAGTCCCTTCAGTAAGAAGTTATAGGGCCTTGAAGTTCTATTTCTTATTTTTTTGTTAATTTCCACAAATATAGAGATATCAATTTATATTTTGGTATACGTACTTACTATTATGTACTGCACTGATAGGAAAATTTCATAAACTATACTTGACTGTAAGGGGCACTTTACCTATTTTTCAAAAATTTTTTAGCTCTAACTTTATTATCTCTAACAATTTTTTAAATTTTAGGTTACTATCTGAAAGAGAATTAAAATACACAAAAATAATGTACTCTTAGTTTTAAATGCATATCAAAAGGTTTTGGTTGTCATTAACACGTGTAATTATCAAGTAGCCATGATCACAAAAACAATTGTCATCTAATAAAAAACAATGATGGGCATTCTATGGTAAACGGTTGCTTTTAGGCTTAAGAACTAAAAGTACATTATTTTTGTGTCTTGTCATTTTCTTTCAGATAATAACCTAAAATTTCAAAAAACGTTACATATAACGAAGCTAGAGAAAAAAAGTCTTCAAAGATAGGTAAAGTGCCACTTAAAGTCAAGTCTAATTTAGGAAAAAAATTGTATTAGTGCAGTACATAATTGTAAACATGTATACCAAAATTCAAATCGATATTTCTACATTTGTGGAAATTAACAAAAAAATAATAAATAAAAAATTGAACTTCAAGGCCCTATAACTTCTTACTGAAGGGACTTTGTACTAAGGTATATTAGGTTTAATCGATTTATTATAATATAAGGAATCTATGACTAATGGGTGTCCCATTCTTTTTGGGACACCCTGTACAAAAAACTCATTAAAAAGGATTTCCAAAAATATAAAAATATATAGGATGTTTCATTTATACAAAAGTCGAAATTGTTAAATTTACAAATGTTGCGCGCCCTATACAGGGTGTTTTCTAACTTGAGACTTTCCTTGAAAGAGCATCTAAGGGAGGCGAAATGTAGTCAATTGGTGGCAAAGTGCTCTAATAAAAGTGTTATAATAAGAGAGATATTGTCTTATCTTTTTTACTATGAGAACAACTAAGAACCACTGGAATCACTGCACTGTTTTATTATTAGTTGGCGTGTGTCAGCATTGTTTTATTATTAGTTGGCGTGTGTCAGCATTGTCATATTTTTGATGTTCGAAATAATCAATGCTAATATGGTTCATAAGTATTTCAGTATCGAATTAACAGATATGTTGTTAGTTTATGGAGAGGCATTGCAAAATGCAGCTGTTGCATCTCGCGTTTATAGAGAACGATTCCCGCAAAGGGTTGCGCCTGCTCCCAGAAGATTTATTGAACTTCACCAACGTGCTAGAGACACTGGACAATTACTACCAAAACGAGGACGTGATGGTGGCCCAGGTAGGGTTGTAGGAGATGAAGCTGAAGAAGAAATTTTGGAAATGGTGGATGCAGACCCATCTGTAAGTACAAGACATGTTGCCAATCGAACTGGCATTTCTCATTCCAAAGTATGGCAAATTCTCCGAGAAGCCCAACTCTACCCCTATCACTTACAACGCGTGCAGGCTTTGATGCCTGCAGATTATCCTCAGAGGACAAGATTTTGCGAATGGCTTTTGCGCGAACATGCTCGCAATCCCAATTTTACATCCAATGTGTTGGTTTGCGATGAAACAATTTTTACACGGAACGGAGTAAATAATTTTAAAAACACCCATATTTGGGCATTTGAAAATCCACGTGCTATCCGGCGAACTGGGTTCCAGCAGAGATTCTCTTTGAATGTTTGGGCTGGAATTCTCAATGGACAGTTAATTGGACCTTTCGTGTTACCAAATCGTCTAACTGGGGTAGAATATTTAAATTTTTTAGAGAACCATTTGCCAGAACTGTTAGAGGATATACCCCTGGATATTCGCCAACGAATGTGGTTTTTAAATGATGGTGCCCCACCACATTATAGCCGCATAGTTCGCGAATACCTGAATCGGAGTTTTCCAAATAGGTGGGTAGGCCGTGGTGCACCAATTTCTTGGGCGCCTCGGTCGCCGGACTTAACGCCACTCGACTTTTATCTCTGGGGCCATTTTAAGTCTTTAGTGTATGCCTCGGAAATAAATAATATAGAAGAATTGCGCCAACACGTGGAAGATGCAGCAGTTATAATTCGAGAACAAGCACTGCAGCAGGGCACGATTCAAGCGTCTTATGCTTCTTGGATACGACGAGCTAGGATTTGTGTGCAACAAGAGGGTAGACATTTCGAACAGTTTCTGTGACAACGTAGAATAGTTATTTGTTAGATGTATTGTTACTAATTTTGTTCATTAAATTGCAATTGCAGTGGTTCTTAACATTTTTTTCAGAAATTTAAAAAGAACATATCTCGCTTATTATCTAATTTTTACTGGGGCAAATGCATGTTAACATACATTATTTTTCTTGTACTTCTTGCTATTTAAAGAAAAGTCCCAAGTTAGAAAACACCCTGTATAGCATTTATACTCAGAGCCGCTATTTTACACTGAATGGTAACTTACAAAGAAATTAATTTTTTGGTAGGTACCGTCTTCTTCCATTCAATTGTTTTTTTTTTCATTTACAGCAGCCACCTGAAATTCACCATTTTCTGACATAAAATCGTTAATTGCCAAATATATTATACGTTATTAAGATTGCTCTTATGTAACAACAGAATCTAGTTTTTTGAGCAGTACTAATTCTAAACTACTCTTAATCTACTGAAATACCGAAGCAAATTTCTGCTGAAACTAAAATATAAATGAAGAAAAGTTTCGAAGAATTTATAAATCTTAAAATAACAATTGCTACAGCAAGGACTTCCGTACAGCTGGCAACGCTAGTTTTGTCAGAATCCATAAAAGTTGAAGTGACTACAGGCGCCTTAAAATATTTTCAAACCTTACAACACTTTCAGCAAAGGGATGATGCAAATAAAAATTTTTATCAATTAAACAAAATGCAGATTATTTTAAATGACAGGTGCGTATAGGCAAACACATGCGTACATAATAAAAAATACTTTTTAGGTAGAACATATATTATAAAATACTGCAAGGTACAGAATATTATATACAATGAGTTTTTATGTCTCTGAACATACAATGTAAAAATTCCTATGTTCAGTTTTAATTGCACTTATTGTACTTATTCGGGGTGTATTAAAAATGGCGCATAATATTTACATCACAATGATTCAATGTTAAAATACAAGCAAAGACCTTTAGTGCCAATTTACTGTTAACCCGATCCTCATGGAGTTATTAACAGTCAAACTTGGAAATTTGCTTGGAATGTAATGGAGAAATACATTTAAATAGTATCAATAACACATAATTCACAAGTAAAATAAATATTACAGCACTAATTTTACCATTTTGATTAATGGTTTATTTGTAATTTAATTTTTAAAAATACAAAGACTGCTGTTCAGAAATTGTGAACCTATTACATCGCATACTAACAGCCGTATTCATAGTCGTTCGCCAGCGGTTCGCCGGCGAGTCGCCGGAGTTTCGTTATGAATAGTATGTTGGCTGCACTGTACGTCTATGTCAAATTCGAGGTTAGCAAGTTAGATTTTGTGTCAATATCTGTCAAAACTGACGGAAAACCTAACCTGATAACCTCGAATTTGACATAGACGTACAGTGCAGCCAACATACTATTCATAACGAAACTCCGGCGACTCGCCGGAAATAAAAATGTCCAAACAAAATATCACAATAACCTCAAATTTCAAACTCAATTTGTAGTTGTGAAAATGTGCATCACAAAATTCCCTACATCATGAAATTATGATTTATAATTTCTTCAGTTTAGACAGCGTTGCCAAATAATAAGATATGTAACTGCAAATATATTATTTAACAACTACTCTTCTAAGACCAAATTCAAATTAGAATTTTTTGTGTCGTTTTTAACGTAGATTCGCGTGACATAAATATTATGCGTCAATTTTAATACACCCTGTATAATAAAACCTTAGTCCATAAACATTGATATTTAGAAAATGTATTTTAGTTTGTTGTTAACATTTAAAATACTCACGTACCTAATTTTAACTTTTGAAGCGAGCATCTAAGTATGTATAATGCCATGTTTTGCATTTTGGGGTGGAAATTACAGGTCACGGCTTAGCTTAGAACAGAAAATAGACAGGAAGCCGCATTTGTAAGAAATCCGTGCGACCGCGATGGGTTTTCAAAATGGCGGATGGTTGTTTCCTTTTGGCAGTGGCGTATCATATCGAGAGGGTGCATGTGCAGGAAACAATTTCAACAGTTTTATTAAGTGCACTTTACACTATGACTACATGTGATTTTGTGTGACTTCAGTCACTGTCTGTAATTTAAATTGCTTCCTCAGATTGTGTGATTACAAATAATGACCCCATTATACGTTCCCTTCTATGCCCATGACTATTGTTGTGTACAAGTACGTATGACAAGTTTGACAAGTGACATGTTCAGAGAAATTATCTCTCTATTTGAAGTGAAAAGTAATATTAATACTTACTGTTGGAATGTAATGTCCAAAGTCCTGGTATTTGGGGTCTGAGAACAGCCAAAATTAGTCTCAAACTAACTAAAACCCACAACTGTCAAACCGGTATCACACCTCATTAGTCATACATGGGTTTTCATAATGGCCGTTTCCGTCGCCTAGATGTTACAGCCAGGTTAAAAGAAATGCGCCTTCCTGTCTATTTTCTGTTCTAAGCAGCTTAGGCTATTATCACCGGAGCATAATCATTGTGGAACAACACGTTTTAACTGTTAGAGTTAAAGTGTAAGTCTAGAACTATACATTCTATCAGGATAAAAGTTTAGCTCTTCTGACTTGGCCTGTACACATTGTTAACTATACAGGAAAGTAGGTAATATTCCATCTACTTTATAACCATTGTCTACTGCAGTTGGTGCACTAATAGATACGGGACGTTGATAATAATATTTATAACAATAATAATTGTATACCAGGCGGTGGAAGTAAAAGATGGACACCTAAATTTATATAGTATGATCAAAAATTACTTTCATCTAGTATGGCCATGAAATAGTTCATAACTTATGAATGCAACTATAAGTCACTTAAAAATCAAATGTCAAGTTTGACATTTAAGTATAAATATAGTTGCATTCATAAGTTAGTAACTATTCCATAGCCATAGTAGATGAATATAATATTTGATTATACTTTATAAATATCAATGAAAATTTAGTATGTGGAATATTCTGGTAATTTGAATTATTTGAAGTGGGAAATTACCTCCACTTCCTTATTTTAAGTGAAGCACCTTCTATATTATTATATTTTTGGATTTTATATTAAATTCGTTATACTAACTTTTTGTCATTTACACATTAAAAGGTATACCTCAAAAAAAATTATATACAAATTTTCCAGGTTATAACTTGGTTAGAATAAATCTAAAGGAACATCATCGTTCCTTAAAATATGGATTTCAGATATTAAACGTTTATTTTGTTTAGAAAGGCCACAACATGCTTTTTTAAAAGTAAAATAATGGTGGGACACCTTACCATTTAAAACAGCGTTTTGAAGCATTCAAACACTGTCAATTATACAAGGTTTACTTAAAACTGTAATTTGCGAAATTGTAATTTTTACTTCTTTCGCTTCAAGCGAAGAGAGTACCCATTGTAATTGTGAAAATATCATCCTCCGAGATTTTTACAGATCTTTATGTATCGGGGTCCTTCGATGACGAAAAACATGTGTTCTCAATTCTGTTGGTCTGCCTGTCTATTGCCACTCGAGCTCAAAAACGATTTCTTGGAGGAAAATGAGATTTTGCATGCATATTACATGTCTACCAGGCTCGAAACCGAATATGATTCCGGTCAAATATATACAGCGTGAGCACGTTAAATAAATCAATTGTGCCTATTCTTGCTTTGATTGAAGTCATATTTTGCATACAGGGTGTCTCAAAATTGCTGGGACATAGAGCGACCACGTATTGTAGAGGTCAAAATAAGACGATTAGACCCAATTTATATACAGGGTGTCAAAAAACTGGCGGATTAACTCTACAGTGCGTTACTTGGGGATGCCTAATCAACCATGGAAAAATATGAAAAAAATTCCCTGGGCCGTATTTTTCGAAATATTTCTGGTCAAAGGTGGGTAATGAAATTCATTTATTTAAATAACTAGTGTATAATTATAGTGTCAAATATATCTGGGACTTATTAAAATATCTGTTTTTTTAATATTCTTGGGATTTAACTAAATTGTTTTCAATATTTAAGTATTTTAAAAAACTGATTTCCTGTTGAGTTTGTCAATTACTAAATATGGCAAACAGGCTTTGTACAATAATAATATACGAAATCAAGCTTGGCATTGAAATATGTGTTGTGTGAATAATATGTTGGTGGCACTGTAAGTTCATGTCAAATTCGATGTTAGCAGGTTAGGTTTTGCTACAGTTTGTATCAAAACTGACGCAAAACCTAACCTACTCACCTCGAATTTGACATAGACTTACAGTGTAACCAACATATTAACAACTTACTATGGATACATTTTTGATTGAGAAATTGTTGCAGTATCAATGTTGTCAGATTTATTTTTATTAATTTCGAAATATTTCGAAAAATACGGCCCAGGGATTTTTTTTCATATTTTTCCAGGGTTCATAAGGCATCCCTCAGTAACGCACCGTAGAGTTAATCCGGAATTTTTTGGACACCCTGTATATACACCAAAATGCACCGCTTGTCTGTGAGAAGAGTTCAAAGTTTACTTAAAAAATCACATTTTCGTAAGCTGTTCAGAAATGCGTGAATCAAATTTAATAAAATTCTGCAAAAGTGCATTTTCCTTCTTGTTGGAAGAATGCTATTGTCATACCCATTCCAAAGGTTGCAAATCCTATTGACTGCAAAGACTTGCGCCCTATTAGTATTCTTCCAACTATGTCGAAGATCATGGAAAAGATCATTGATATTCAGCTCAGAGAACATTTATTAAACTTCAACATCATTCCTTCATTTCAATCTGGTTTTCGTCCAGGTCATAGTTGTACCACTGCTCTATTGAATGTTATTGATGATATAATTGCAGCTAGAGACCGCGATGATGTATCTGTTTTGATATTACTTGATTTTAGTAAGGCCTTCGATACTATTGATCATTCTGTACTCTTATCTATTCTTCAATACATTGGGCTTTCGAATAACTCTTGCATGTTACTTTCTGACTACTTAAGCAATCGGGTGCAAAGGGTAAAGTTACCTAACGGGTATTCTGATTCTAGAGAGACTACCAGAGGAGTTCCGCAAGGTTCAATTCTGGGGCCACTTTTATTTATTATTTATACATCCACCTTCTCTGAATATGTTAAAACCTGCAGTATGCATATGTATGCTGACGATACTCAAATGTATCACTCTTTTAACATAAGAGACGGTAATCGTGCATTATTAGATATTAATCAAGATCTAATAAATATTGCCGAAATGTCTGAAAAGCATTCTCTGAAACTAAATCCTAAGAAGTCTGTCATTTTGTTATTTGGAAATAAAAAATATTTAGAGTTACTAAAAGATAATGTTAACTTGGCTGTGGGCGGAATTACTATCCCAATAGTTAATGAAGCTCGCAATCTGGGTCTAATAATTGACAACAATTTTCGATTTACTTCTCAAATTACTAATTGTATCAAGAAAGCGTATATGAATCTTAAACTAATTTATCCTCACCGACAATATTTGTCCAACAAAATTAAAACTACCCTTTGTCAAAGTATTGTCCTTTCTCATTTTACTTATTGTGCTGAGATTTATGGTTCCTGTATAACTCAAGATTTAGCTAATCGAATTCAAAGAGTTCAAAATTTTTTCATGCGACTTATTTTTGGTATTCAGAAATACGAGCATATATCGCATAAACTTATTGAACTCGGTTGGCTCTCTATGGCGAATAGAAGAAAGTTATTAACTGCAACGCTGTATCACAAAATAGTCACTGATAAAATTCCGATTTATTTATATAAAAGAATCTCGTATCGGGAAGATATTCACAATATTAATATATGATTCAAGCACACTATCACGCCACCCTATCATAAAACAACATTTTATGAACGCAGTTTTCGATATCAAATATCGAAAGTTTATAATGCTCTTCCTGTTAATATCAAAACCTTTTCGGTAAATTCGTTTAAAAAACATCTCTACCATTTTCTTCTGAACCAACAAAACTTAACAACCTAAATACTGAGTGTTGATTCACTAGACGGGCATCTATCCGTAAGATTTTCTCGTCATTTATTGTTATTATTTTTTTTGTTCTGTTTAATGCTGCGAGTGTCGCCGTGCTAATTGCAGAATATTGGGGTTAGTTTAGTTTTATTTAAGTTAGTTGTAGGCATTTTGTTATCTTTTAAAATCTATTTTTCAAGGTGCAAGTGGAAGATCAAGCAAAGCGCTTGAACTAGCACCTTGTGGTTTCCCCAAATCATATATTTAGGTATTTTTATTGTTATTGAATTTATGTTTATGTTTATTTTTATTGCTATTGAATTTATTTTTATTGTTATTGAATTGATTTTTTTTTATATTTATTGAATTATGTACATATCCTGTTTGAGCTGTGGGAAATAAAGCCATTTATTTTAGAGGATTGCCCTACTTTCAGTAATCAAAGAAACCCAAAGAAAATTGTAGAAGGGTTAAAACCATCTTCACCCCCTGGTAATTCTTTTCAAATTTTTTTTAGTGGTGGTAATACGGTTCTAAGACCTTTTTAACGGGAAGGGTTACTCATTATATTCATTTTTTGACTCTTGTAAACACTCAGTATTTCGCATACTATCGAAGAAAAAAATGTTTTCTCAAACACTGATAACCGTTATCAGTACAAGGATTTAAATCTGGAGACCGCGAAGGCCATTGAATGAGTGCTTCTTGTCCCCTACCAATCCTCTACCAGCAAATTGTTCATTAAGATATTCTCTTACGACACGTGCGAAATGAGGTGGTGCACCGTCGGGCATAAAGAACATGTCTCGACGCAAATTAAGGGGCAAGTCTTCTACTAATTCTAACAAAATTTCTTGAAGGAAACGAAGGTTACTAGAGCCATCCAAACGATCAGGCAATCGAAACGGCCCAATCATAAAATTGCCAATAATTCCGACCCAGACATTAATTTAAAATTCTCGTTGATAAAGTATACCTTTAATAGCATGTGGATTTTCCTCTGCATAAATATGCTCATTGTGTAGGTTCGTCATGCCACGACGTGTAAAACAACTCATCAGTAAACAAGATATTAGTGTGGAATCTGTTGTCCACTACTCTGCGCTCCCGAACAATTTGTGAAAAATTTAAACGTGATCCGTGGTTACGTGGCAATAATTCTTGTACTGGCTGAATGTGGAATGAACGAATTAATTGTTCGCTAAAGATCCGACTGACAGTGCTTTTTGGAATTCCGGTCTCTCGTTGCAATGTTCTGGTACTAGTCAAGAACAGCTTCTTCCGCAATAGATGTTCAGGCTTGGCGAGGTCTTCCAGCGTTAATTCTGACTGGCTTCAACCTTCCTGTTTCTCGAATACGTCTTTTGATTCGGGTAAAAGTTCTGTGATTTGGAATTCTCCGGTTTGGCTATCTCTCCTGATATACGCGAACACTTTCGCGGCAGTTACCTTGACAGTATCCAAGAACTAAGAGCATGCCGGTCTGTTTATTAAAAAGGTAATCCATATTTGATAGTTGACAAAGTAGCAGCAACAACAACTGCAATAGCAATTAAAGCAATAACGGTGATCGCGACAAAGAAAACAATATAAAAGCAACTAAAAGTGAACAAATTATTGAAACGTTTACTGTCAACAGTAAACTGGGACGATTATGAATTTGTTTCCTGCCAAAATCATGAATTTTGTATTGCTTTTGTGTCCACGGCCAACCAAATTTTGTACTACAATTAAACGTGTACTGAGAATATCGGTTATCAGTATTTGAGAAAACACTTTTTGACTTCGAAACTACACCGAGTTTTACACGAGTCAAAAATGAGTATGATCTTTAAGCCTTCCCGTTAAAAAAATCTTACAACCGTATTACCACTAATAAGAAAATTTTGAAAAAAATACCAGGGGGTGAAGGTGGTTCTAACCCTTCTACAATTTCCTTTGGGTTTCTTTGATTACTGAAAGTAATCCTCTAAAATGCACTTTTGCCAAATATCATTAAATTTGTTTCACGCATTTCTGAACAGCGTACAAAAATGTGTCCAATCGTCTTATTTTGGCCTCTACAATACGTGGTAGCTCGATGTCCCAGCAATTTTGGGACACCCTGTATAGCTTAGAGGCTTACCTTTGAGGAAAATATACGTATTTTGGATACCACACATACCAGGTAAACACCGTAAAGAATAAATTTTGTTTTTGCGCTTTAACGATAGAGCTACTATTACCTTTGATGAAAATATACATATTTTGCATACCACAAATGTAGTGTGGTGAACACGTAAAAAATTAAATATTGTTTTTCTACTTTAACAACAGAGCTACTGATTAGAGTAAAGTAGTAATATTTTCCATTTACCCTTAATCAAAATAAGTAGATTTAGGACCCAACACATTCAGGGTGACCACCTAAACAACGATTTTTCTTTTAGTTCAAAAATAAGTTTGGTGTTTGGAACATAATTAATTTCAAAACTTCAACTTGCGAGAAAAATTCGGTGTAAAGCGTTTTACAGATTTGTTATTATCTTTTGAAATAACCCACCTCATCGGCCTGGCAAATGTATGAAATTAAAGGAAACCAATGAAAAGTAGTAAACTATTGAGAAATGTCACGTGTTTCAAGTCACATTTATGTAATGAAATTTATAAGCAAAAGTAAACAAATCAATTTTGCAAGTTACAGTTTTGAATACGGTATTGATTCATTTTAAAAAGTTATGTGTCCGATATTGCACCACGGGGTCATTTGAAAAAGGTTATTTACAAACAAAGAATGTTGACGCTTCTGGTCTTTCTAAAAGATCAACAAAAAATTAATCTTTGATATCTTTAAAAAAATGTTCATATAAAATTACATGCATTTAGATTAATTTCAACCAAGTATTTGGCCCTACATTTATAATTTATAAATGCTTTTTTTATTGTCAAAATGACAAAAATCATAGAATAAGAAAAAATCCCAGTCTATGTCACATATAATAACAGATTTCATTTTGATACATGTTTCATGGTCACGTATTGGTATTTGTAACCTAGAAGCCACAATATGGGTTGCTTTAGGTACATATTAATTTACATTCGCACACTTTCCTTGTGCTCCAATATTGAGACGTCAGTTTACACACATTTGTGGTAGAACTATTATTGTGCAATGGAGGTCACAATATCTATGCTCTAGGTATGAATTTACACTCGCACAATTTCTTTGTGGTCCAATACTCTGACCTCAGTTCACACATTGCTGGTGTAGAGCTATTAGTGTGACATAGAGATGTCACAATCGATGATACATAATATCTCCGCTCTCACGGAGTGTAAACGAAATCTAGTTGAATTGACCTTCACGTCATGAATATGTGCTTCTATTGCGCATGGAGAGATCGTTGTGGTCACAATCGATGCACAGGATGGTGATGCCGCAAGAATGGCAATACCTGTATAGGTGTGTGTGTGTGTGTGTGTGTGTAAAGAAACTTCTTCCTCCTTTATTAATTAATATCTTATATGTACAGTTATGGCCGAGATTTTATATTTCTTAATCTGCATATCGCCCATACAATTTATTTTCTTTTCAATATCGATGGCTTTACCTATAACTGTACTACTGTATCCTGTTAGTCGAAAGTTTTCTTTTATTATTTTAGTATATTTACATTTTTAAAGCTCGATTTTTTGTTACCTCGGACACATTCGTTACTTTATTTCGTCTGGTTTTGCAGAATTTTTGATCTATTTTTCTTGTATTCCATATAAAACATAATCTATGTAGTTTGTATATCTCTGTCCTTTCTGATTTATTTCATGTTTGCACTTACGTTCTGTCTACATATGCTTGCATTGTTGCAATATTTAGTACAGGTAGTTCTCGTCTTTACATAGTAATTGGTTTAGATTCCTTTATCGTATAGCGGGAATTTCTAAAGGAAACTCATTTTCCAGAAACGCAAGCAGCAGGCAAGTAATTGCCAATCGGAAATTAAAATATGTCTGCCTGAAGACACAAAAGTACTCGCATAGAAAAAGTACTGCTTGACAGGACGTTTAAATTCAGAAATTCGTAAAGCTGGACCAGCTGCGCTTATCGGGAAAGCTGTATTTTTACATAGAACATATTCTATTTCTACTAAACTAACCTTATAATAGGACTACTGTTATCATACAGTCATCTTGCATTTGATTGAAATTGCTTACTTTTTGAATTACATAAACATATTCACAAAAGTATGTTATTAACAATACATAAAAGTGAATGGTATTAGAAAAATGGTTAATTCCCTAATTATGTCACAATAATTATTTACCCACGTAAACGCAGGTGTTGATTCCGTGGTAGCAGACTCGCTTATGGCAACCCCTGTTTGGCAGCAGCCACGATGCATAATGAGACACTTATCTACGCAGTCTATTGTTGTAACTAATGATATCCGACTCGCTTACGCAATTAATTGCCGATACTCAATTAAAATTTAATGTTATTTCCTTTGAGTATCATACACGTAACCGACATTTAAATGGTGTAAGTAATTGCTGATCTATACACGAACAAACGTTCGGGGCTGTTAAATGTTTTTTACTGTACGCATTTCCAGTGGCGTATCATTAATTCACCTTTCATATAAACTAGCATCTGGAATAATAGCAGCATCTGTACAAATTGCAGTAAGTAACAACGCATACGTGTATTGCAGTAAAAATTCGACAATTTGTTGCAATTATTTTACTTTCGCCATTAATTGTCGACTTACAGCTAAGTCAGCTCAAAGCTTCAAGTTTGACTGAAGAATAAATTTATTTGAACAACCAGGACAGATGCTAATTGTAGAATAACATCTTACTTTAAGTTTCATAATAGTCATGCTCACGCTGTACTGGAATTACTTAATTACCTATTGATCACTTAATTTAGCCATATGGGTAGTCAGAGCCAAAGTTCTATTCATAGCTCAAGTATATAAAAATAAACAATAAATGAAAAATATTAATTACCCTATCATTTACATGTCCAGTTGTTCTAGAAATTAAAACTACCTATATAATGTATTTGCAATAAATAAGAAAATAAAGTACCTTCGACTAAAGTGCTGAAGCCTAGCCAGCGCAGCAACCCACTCTACTTGGTATTTCGGGTAGCCCATGGTAGCTGATGTTGCTTAAAAATTGCCTAACGCTGCGTTCATAGTACATTCGAAGTGGCCGCTGGAAGTATACACTGTTCACTATCGTCCCGAATTGTCAAAAATGACGTTTTATGGTAGCACTGTTCTATTGGTTTCTTTGTTACTACTAGGTTGGATCAGAGCCAGTAGATATAGAGAGTACCGCCAGGTCCGCCATGTTTGTTCTTTTGTCATATGCGTCACTTTTAGGTTTGTAAAACAATTCCGTCAACGTGACATTTATTGGCAATCCGAAATTTTACTTAAAATTGGCGAGACTGTAAGTCTATGTCAAATTCGAGGTTAGTAGGTTAGGTTTTGTTTGTTATTTGACACAAACTGAAGGAAAACATAACCTGATAACCTCGAATTTAACATAGACTTACAGTCTTGCCAATTTCAAGTAAAAATTTAGACATAACTCAATCAGTCATTGCTGATGGGAACAAAAATGGCGGCGATGGCGGCATTTTCACGGATCAAAGAATGGCGGTACTCTCTATATCTACTGGCTCTGGGTTGGATAACGCAAAAGCGTAATTTCGAAAATTTGGGTTTATGTTACTTGGTAACTTTTACTTATTTTTGCTTAAGTCAGTTCGAAATATAACCTATAATTTATAGTTTTGACATTAGTAGCTTTATTAATTGTTTCTAGTTACCCATAGCTTGACTTAAAAATATTAACCATGATATAATAGCTATTTATGCAACAAGTGCTAAAAGTCGACGTTTATGCACCCGTTGCATACAATATTTTATCTACGACCTTAATTTTACCGTTATTAATCCATAAATATCGATTTAACAAATGTTTGCATCTACGACACTTCTAATTTATGTCATAATAAATAGTAGGCCATGGGCGGGCGAATGTTTGCGAAGCCAGTGCTGTCAAGGTTAGTTACGAAATGTAAATATTAATACTCCATATCTGAGTGTATTCATTACATAACGCTTTAATTATTTCAAAAACACTTAATCTATAAAGCAAGAAGCAACTAGAATAACTTTACAACTTCACTTCCAGTTCGAAATTGTAGTTTTATAACCTCACTTCACTTTTAGCACTAGAGCTAAAAGTAAACAGCTGATTTCTTTAACCACGGTAAACTATAAAACGTCACTTTTAGTGAAACAAGCTAGCGCTAAAAGGCCTACTTTTAGTAGTGGTCGTAGATAGAGAATTGTTTTTAATTGGATGTTGACATTGACAATCCGGCACTATAGTGAATAGAGTATAAATAAAAGCAAAGTAAAGTAGCGTTAATTTCAACATACGTCAAATCAATATTGCTAAATTGAGGATGTCCCAAACCTCTCCCTTTATGTAACTTGTGTTGCACAAGGTTGAGCCTTGCTATGGGCGGATTGTCGCAGTCCGAGTGAATTTAGCCTGGAGGACGCCTCTCGCAGTGAGCTGGCGGCCGCCTCGAAGATTTCGATTTATCCGAGAATACTACAGGGAGTTGCTGAGGACTAAGAAAATGCTATCACAGCAGCGCTGATCGTTAGCAGTGTTTCCGGATACCTCGTTTTCTTGAACCTTAACAATGCAAGGGAAAGGTAGAGAAACCTTCATGGGATGTAGTAACTCTACGTACTTACGGAGAGCATGCCACGGAATTACTATCGAGAACGGCTACAAGAAGGTAGCTTTAGATGCTTACGGACAGCATGCTACGGAACTACTATGGTTAGCTTCGGGAGAGTACTTATAGATATTTCAAGGTGGTTCTGGTAGACTCTGGTCTAAATGTCTTACGGTTCTGGACTGTTTCATCCGCAGATCTAGATTTCGGACTAGGGACTTCGGCTAAGCCCAGAGGGCTAAGACGAGGGTGGCTTCCTTAGCTGCTTGGTAGCTAAAGGTCGCTAGATCAAAGTGAAAGGTGAAACATCTTGATTATATATCTTTCTGGGCCTTCTTGTCTGGACTATTTTCTTGGGAATTTGGAGAAGGAATTCGCGAAGCTTTGTTTCACGCGTAATCGCGTAGCACTGGGCCAGTTTGATTTATCTTTAACCCACGCGTCCAAACTATGCAGGTGCCGATGACGGCGTTTTCGCAACGTATAAATTTACACGCATTACTATGCGTAGTAATACTTAATTGGGCTGACACTAAACGTCGCATAATAGAAATTGTAGCACATCTGGTATAAAAGTGGTTCAACACATTTTTTGTTACGGCTTACAGT
Source organism: Agriotes lineatus (assembly GCA_940337035.1). NCBI lineage: Eukaryota > Metazoa > Arthropoda > Insecta > Coleoptera > Elateridae > Agriotes > Agriotes lineatus. The sequence continues at coordinate 100,092 of CALNHX010003511.1, read as the reverse complement.
TGATCGGTGAAGACGGCTTTAAATTGCTAAGAGGAAAACATTTGCAGGATACATTTCCTTGACACGCACTTACACTAATAACTGAAATTAAGCATAATCTTATTCTTGAGTCACGTAACCTTTAAGAGAAAACACTTACATAATCGGCTATTAGAACACAGAACTACTCGCAAGAGGGGGGTAAAGATCGCGCACCGCACCCAGAAAGAAGCAAAAGTGAACTGAATTTAGCCTGTCACAAATGTTGCTTTCTACCCCTAAATGCGTCATGCGCAAACCATAAAAGTATGTAGAACTAAAAAACCTGTAGAGGATAGTACCAAGCAAACATAAAATAGTTTTACATACTGATATAATTATAGTGGAATGAAACCTCTTCTTGCAAATGTTTTGATTGTTGATTCTGTATCGAAATTCGACGCTACCCAAAAGTAGGTTAATTTATTCCTGCAGCAAACCCTTAAAATTACTCTTCATTATGATGTGCTTTGTAAAGCACGGCAAAATGCAAACCTTGTAGTTTCTTCTTTTTCTTCTGATCCTTTAATCCTCGATTGCCAGCTTTCCATAAATGATATCGTTGTAAGCCATTCTTTATATTGACGCATAACTCGAGTGTCTGTATTTTTTATTACTTACTTGAACTATTGTAGTCGCAGCCTTTCCATGGCCTTTTTTTAGGGTATTGCTCCTTCTAGAATATCTATCACAAATTCGCTGTGCCCTGTCAACAGATGTCGTCTTTTTTCCATTGTCTGTAATGTTCCTTCTACTTTCGCTCTTTGAAAAAACCGTATCATCTGTTACTCTACCTGTCCAATCTATTTTCAACACTATTCTCCAGAACCATGTTTCAAATGCATTTATGGTTCCTTTTTATTTTCTTCCGTGGTCCGCGTTTCGTTCTTCTCTTCAACTAATTTTTTCTACTACGCAATACAGTTTTTAACGAAACCCAATAGTCTTCTTCACATTTTTTTCGGCTATTAGATATTCACTACTTGCATTACAACTTACCTGTATAAAACTCTTAAACTTAAGTAGATGAAAACAATAAATTGAATTAGGTTAAGTTATTTTTTAAGTTTTCTCTTTCTTAACTCTAAAAACTTACTTATAAAGTCTTCAGTATACAGAAATTTAATTTTGTCCAATTTTGTCTTTAGAAACACTATTTTGAGTAAGGTTAGGTTGCCGTTAAGATGTTAAGGAAAAAGTTCTTTCTAGAAGAGTAACAATTTATAGGGTGTAGAAAAACACGAAACAAATATGCCGTACCATGAATATTACCTCTTATTTATCTGGACAGGAAAAAATCACTGAAGAGTATCGAACGCTTCTGATAAAGACCTTAGGTTTTCTCTTCTTTACGTTCTTCTTTTAATACTGTGTAATACTAATCTGTGCATAAAACTATGAATCTCCCGCACGCGACGATTTGCAACAAGCGACGCAATCCATAGGTGTGCGACTCCGCATCTCTTCGCAAAAAGCATTAAAACGAAATGCTTAGCCTGGTGTGGGCACTTGAGTCCAGAGCTCCAAAGATTGGCCATGTATCCAGAGCAAACCTGAGCTCTTCCAGTCCGCCGTCGCCAAAGCCAGTCCCCCCAATCCAGTCGAACGGGTTGTTGCCAATTCTCAGTTCTAAGCCTTTTCCTAAAAGCATCTCTTGAATCTGCTTCTTAATCCTAGCCGATCCCTAGATGGCAAACGGGCCCTGCAGAACCCGCTGTTCAAGCCTAGCCGATATATTGGTGGCAGGACCTACCTCTGAAACCGCTTCCCCATCCTAGCCGATATGTCGATGGCACGATTTGCTGCTGCACCGGATTTGCCAAGTTAAGCCATTGCCAAGTAACTCCACCCACTTCTGTGCCGAGAAAGGCTCGTAGGGCACGACCTGACACGGCGCGTTACTACTAGAGTCCCTGTATATTAAGGTAAGAGTTGAGACATGGTTTTTTCGCTTGTTAACCTTCAGTTTTGTTTGTTTTGACAAATAAACATTGCGTGACAAGAGGCATGTCAATAAATTCTTCGATTTGATGTTGTCATTATTTTTAACATTTATGGTTTTCTAATAAAAACATATTACATATTAGGTATGAAGAAACTTTAATTGCTTCCAGCGCTTATAAATTCCAACTAACATAAACACTAAAGCACAAGTAGCAATCACAGTATGATTCGAGAGAATAATCTATCCAACAAATTTATCACAAATTACGGAGCATATCTATGCACTCTTTCAAATTTATTTTGTCTAAGGTAATTGTAGGCACCTACTTTTTTAGTGCTTCATATAATTTTCAAAAATGCAAATACATCCTGTAAAATTCCATTTTTAAATTTTAAACATTCCAGTTTTCTTTTTAATGTTCAAACGTAAGGATATGGTAAATGGAGCTTCAATAACCATTGGCTCCACAAGTAAATTTAGGACGTAACGCTGCCAGAATGAAGTAGTTGGTTTTGTGCTGAATATCGTCAATTTGGAGCTCATGGATATTGTTGCCATTGAAAATTTGTTAGCCATTGGTCTGCGAGATCCATCTGTACTTAATAATTTCTTCTTCCACTATTTCTTTCAGTGTTGATTTTTTGAGAAACCTTGAAAATAAAACGCCTGATCTGTTCTATTTTTACAATTAAAAGTTGAGCAGCCTGTCATAGTGATAGCAAATAAAGTTAGATATTTTGTTTTTCAGTTTGAAAAACGAGTTGTCAAATTGTGTAAAAACATATACTCCATGAGATTGGATCCAACCAATGAAAAACGGGCATCGCACATGTTCCAACTCTTACTTTATTACTATACAGGGACTCTAGCCCACTGAGGTGGCCCGGCCGTTTCCGATCCCGCGTAATTGCACCTGGTGCCCCGATATCATACCCTAGACCGACCCAGATCACTGGCCAGCGACCCCATAGCGAATTACAGAGGCGAAAGCAAACATCCCTTATCTACGAATAAGGAAACACTTTTGGTTACTACCAGCACTTACGACCTTTCCAGGTGAACTAATAGCATCCGGCGGAGCTCGAAGTTCTGCAACGCAAACCAGCAAATGCAGGCCTGAGTTCAAAATAAAATTCGTGTGGTCCAAGGCTCCGCTGTCCTTGTAAATGGTACAAGTGCGATTTTCGGACACCAAAGAGAACACCTACAAAGGTGTTAATTACCTTTAAAATTACACAAAAAATGCTAGCCCGTGCCGTTTCTTGTTGGCACACGAGTGCCTTTCAATAGTTGTAATTTCAAAAAGCACCGCCACTCATACAGCGCCAAAAGCTTGTTTTTGAACGATGGGTTTTATATGCTGCTGGTAACCCAACGAGATTCTTTATTTTTTCTATATACATTCGTTGCATAATTAATTTCAATATAAGAGTATCTGATCTGTAATACAAAAACCATTATACTTATTTTATTTAAACTGTTCTTAATCTACTTTACTAGAATAATAACGACCCTTGGCTAATATGAGCTACCAATAAGAAACACTAATTGCGAAGAGTATTTAATAAGGCCCAGAGCAAAATATTTCCTTTTTGAAGATATTTTACTAAGATTCTTGGAGAAATACTAACAAAAAAAAGCGTCGTAATAGCAGCCGGTTAGCTGCACAAAGGTGCCGAAATCCTGCAGAAATTGCAGTTTAACGATTTTCAACCGGGACGATAGGAACGAAGTAACGGCGTCATTAACTGACACAATAGCGAAGGCATAGCTGCAGAAGCCGAAGTACAGGTGGTATTTGATAATCATCACTGCAGGTGATTGCTTTTATACTGTAATGGCCGCCAATTAGACCGGCATGAAGTGAGTCATAGCACGCCAAATTGCCTACGAGCCCGCTTTCTTGTACTCGGGGTGCAATAGGCTGATACCTAAAAGGCGTTGTTGTAGCAGTTGTCAGAGTGATTTTATATTAATATTTGTTGCTCCAGTACTGTGGTATATGCCCAGCGCACTACTAGAGTAAGCGAAACGCAGAAACAACTCTCAACTGGTTAATTTAATCATTGTTAAAAGAATTGCCTAGTACTAACGGCTATATGCTTCGTGCGCGGATATTTAGGTTTATTATTAGTTAGCGTTCCCGTTAACGAAAAATATAGTTATTTGCTATTGATTTTCGTGTAAACAAATTTGCTTTACATTTAAATAAATTCTAAAACTAATATTTTTTCCTTAGTTCAACCTTTGATTTGTCTCAACAGGGTCTAATGAGAGCTACTAATTAAAATAGCATAAGACAGCAAAACATAAATTGTGCAGAGGCTAGAAATGCGTCATTATAACACCTGTAATAAAATTGCTTAAGAAGACTTTGACTTATCTTAAGAATAGGGTAACACGAAACATATACGATATGTAATACTTTTAAAAGTGCCTAGATTGGGTTCCATGTAATGCTTCCTTCGGTGTGGTAAATTTTGCTTTAATTAATCTTTTTGCATTTAATTGCTTTCATGGGTAGCTCTTAAGCAAAAGTTTGTTATTACTATCGAGTTCATAGATTCAGAACGCTTTAAATATAATATACAGGGTGTCCCAGATAAGAGCAACTACATGGGGATTTCGGAAACGGCAAGAGATACAGGGTGGCTTAAATGAGAGAAAAGTTGCGCTATTCTGAGCCCAGTCAGATGCTGTATCGAAATTAAAAATATCTACAGGGGTTTTTAAAATATCGAGCAAAAACAAAAAATTGTGGTTTTCGAAAAATTGCAATATCGTCGCCATCTTGTAAACAAATTTAATAAAATTTGGTAATTTTGTATTAGCGACTACGGCCAATCGAATGACGTTTACGAATTTTTTCTAGGCCTTCTAGATTTTTTGCAACCATAGCCAACTTTGTTATTTCTTATGGCCGCCATATTGGATTTATACGTCATTAAATAGCGCATAAAAATACCTTTTCAACCATGTATAACAGACCTATCTTTAGATGACGGAAAGTTAAATTTATTAAAAAAACAGTTTTTCACTTAGTTGGCTGTGAAACAAATGCCGCAATTGTGTTTGTTGTTTTAGCTATGTAACTATCTGTCAAAACTTTGTTATTTATTTGGTTCTATCTGTTAAGAGTTTAATTTTTATATTTAATATGGAAAGGTATTCAAATCGGGAAAAAGTGGATATGTATGATTGTTTCATTTTGTGCCGGAGGAACGCTGAACGAGCTCAAGATATGTACTTTCAGCGATATCCAGAAAGACGGCAACCAGGTTTGTCGATCTTCAGAATGCTTAGAAATAATTTACTTACTTATGGTTCCTTTAAAAAACACAATCGAAATAGAGTGGGAAATGTAAATATGGAAAATCTTGTTTTGCAAAGTGTTATCGACAATCCTCGTACCTCCCTTCGTCAAATCGAAAATAATGTTGAAGTGCCTAAATCAACTGCTCAGAGAATTCTCAAAAAATACAAGTATCGTCCATATGTAGAACATATTAGTCAAGGACTCCGAGATGGTGACTTAGAAAGGAGAATATCGTTTTGCAATTGGTTCTTAGAAAAATGCCAAGAAAATCCTCAATTTCCGCTTAAGGTTCTGTGGTCTGATGAAAGCAGATTTACAAACTGCGGGGTATTTAACAGACACAACAACGTGTACTGGGCCGATCAAAATCCGTTCTTACATCGTGAGGTGCGTCATCAAGTTAAGTGGGGTTTTAATGTATGGCTAGGAGTCATAAACGGACACGTACTATTTAACATTTTTCATAATAATTTGATTGCACCTCGATATCTTGAAATATTACAAAATTACGTCGACCAAACTTTAGAAAATTTGCCTCTTCAAGATGTAGCAAACATGTGGTTCCAGCAAGACGGAGCACCTCCACATAATGCAAGAATCATAACTGACTATTTGAATCAGCAACATGGAAATAACTGGATAGGAAATCGAGGTCCGGTTGCCTGGCCTGCTCGCTCGCCGGACCTTACGCCACTTGATTTTTGCCTTTGGGGATATTTAAAGGATAAAGTTTATTGTACTCCTTATAATACAGTAGAAGAACTTGAGGCAGCCGTTGTTCAAACCATTGAAGAAATGCCTGGACAAATGGTTAAAGATGCATGTATGTCTCTAATTCATCGATGCATGACGTGCATTAATAACAACGGTGGAATTTTCGAACATTTAATTTAATTTATTTTAATTCAACGCTCTGTCATCGGTTTTTTTTTGGTTGTGAGTTTAATCATAAATAATGTATTAGTTGTTAACTTTAGTATCATAAATAAAAGATTATTTTTTAAAGACATTTTTAAGAAAACACAACTGCGGCATTTGTTTCACAGCCAACTAAGTGAAAAACTGTTTTTTTAATAAATTTAACTTTCCGTCATCTAAAGATAGGTCTGTTATACATGGTTGAAAAGGTATTTTTATGCGCTATTTAATGACGTATAAATCCAATATGGCGGCCATAAGAAATAACAAAGTTGGCTATGGTTGCAAAAAATCTAGAAGGCCTAGAAAAAATTCGTAAACGTCATTCGATTGGCCGTAGTCGCTAATACAAAATTACCAAATTTTATTAAATTTGTTTACAAGATGGCGACGATATTGCAATTTTTCGAAAACCACAATTTTTTGTTTTTGCTCGATATTTTAAAAACCCCTGTAGATATTTTTAATTTCGATACAGCATCTGACTGGGCTCAGAATAGCGCAACTTTTCTCTCATTTAAGCCACCCTGTATCTCTTGCCGTTTCCGAAATCCCCATGTAGTTGCTCTTATCTGGGACACCCTGTATATATATATTTTTCGTCATCATGACTATAAATTAAATTTAACTATCTAACCTGTTTAGAATGCAACCACAAATAATGAATATCTTCGGGATGCTAGTTCCACGTCCAACGCTTGCGACGCATTGTCATCAATACAGTACCTCGGCGCAGCTATTGCCTTGGGTGGCGAAGCCATAAAACGGCGCTGCACTTTGTAGCAGCAGCTTCTGTAGTTAGAAATATTGAGATCGCAGCGCTTGTAAGGGTGTTGAAACCCCTGGATTTGTTTCTTTTGACATCGGGAGTCTGTCACCAAAGCTACGGGTAGTGACGGACGACGACTGGTTGACTTCGGAATGAACAACCAAGTAGTTGTCAACATAGTGAACGGCAGGGATGCCTCGCGAGAGGGAGCGGTACTATGGTGGAATTTCGTGACCAATAGCGGCTAGACTTGGTTTCTACAAGAGATTTTATCATCTATAGCAACTAGACGAACGAAGGGGTTGCTACAAGTAGTTTTGTCACAGCTAGACAAAAGATCAGGTCAGATTTTCGGAAAGGGTTTGTTTCTTCCTGAGAGGCTCTGGTCTCGGGATATGTCGACAACTTACTTGGCAGAACCAGGCAAAACTGTATTCGGCGGCGGCGGCAGCTTCAACCTGAAAGAACTCGACTCAATTTTGTTGTGGTTGTAGGCTGCGGGGCCTTGTGGCTTAGGGCGGCTGACTGGTGCACTAGACTCAAGTGCCTGGACTCGAATCGGATCTGATTATTGGTCTGGACTTTTTCAGGGTGCTTCAACCAAAACAGCTTTATCCGTTGGGCTTTCACTGCTTGCTGCTTTTTTCCTTAAGGTCTAGTTAACACCTATAAGAAGGTTCTTTGCAGTATGCTTTATTTTAAATGTTGGGTAACACAAATCAAATAGGACACACACATACCCTGATTACACATTCTTTTAATTATCAACTGTAATTTACCAAGGGCGGTGATAATCCAGCGCAATAATTTTTGGAAATAACAACCCGGAAGTGCGTTACCTAGCAATAACCCGAGGCGTAGCCACAGGCTATTTCTTAGAGGCAACGCACTTGTTTGTTTTATTAGATAAAGGAAAACGCTTTCTGCGGTAGGATATTTAATTATCTCACTTACTTTAAATTTCTATATATATAATAGACTTGTCCGGGACGCTGTTTCAGCAGCCAAACCGTAAGACAGAGAAAAAAGCTATTAAAGTTATATGTTTGGAATGGTCATGTCAGGTCAGGACCCGAATTCCAGTCTCTAACACTAATTATTATCTTAATTATCCTAATCCTAATTTTTTAGGTTAGATTCTAGGCAAATTTTATCAAGGCGAATGCGACTGGTAGTTTGCTACCAACAATGACGTCATATACGTACTTGTGGTGAATACGCGTTCTATTTGCAAAACGGTCTTTTTTGTTTTTTTAAATGAGACATTTGTCTCACTGGTTGCTAGTCATATTTAATATTGCATTCAGAAGAAAACAGATATGCAATTTTTATGTTATTAATTGCATTTATATTTGATTATATACTTTTTAACATTACTTTCGTCCTTGAGGGCGAGGTAAAATGCTGAATTGAGCAGTTCCTCTTTTTAAAAAATTTTATTCAGCTGGTTTTTATACTATTTAACGGCTTAACGAAACAGGTAGCGCTAGGAAAAGAAAAGCAGATTTGTGTCCGTGTTACTAACGTTTGGGTTGCAATTCTATTGAACCAAGCACATAAGATTTTCTTAAATAAGCAAGAAATTTTCACAATATTTTAATCATCTTTTAATAATCGTAATTTTGCCTTAAAAGATTGTTTAATGGTGGTTTGCTTTATATAGACCTATAAGAAATATAAATCACAATTCCCCGATTTAAACAAAAATCTGCTGCCGTTCCCAATAAAGTAATTTCATACAGAAGCTGTTTACATTTAAATTATATCCTAAGCTACGAGTAATATGACCTAATTGGTCAAATTAGTGTTTGATTAAACAACATTGTTACAGCAAGACAGAAAAGCCAATAGCACTGTCCGAAAAAAATTAGTTATATGAGGTACCTAATACGAATTTGTTTATTAGTTGGAAGTCGCAGCAATTAATAATATTATTTTCTAAAACAAAGTGACAGAAGTATTGATTTTGAATCAGTTTTAACGTCTTCGTTATTCTTCTAAATGCAGATGTAAAAATAAATTTGTAAGAGACTTAACATTTATGGGATAGTAGCCGATAAGAAGGAACACTTACATTGACAATTCTAACAATCTTCGTTTATTTACTTTTTATCGTACTTCCTATAGATGTGGATTGTGCAATTTCGTTTACTCTCTTTTAAAAACACAGAATTTATCAATAAAATCTGTTCGCCAAATTTACCCTTTTCCGATATTCCCTCCAATGCTAGAACGAAGAGGCTTTTACATATCGAATAGATCAAAGTTTTTCAGGGGACTGCTTGTCCATAATTCCGGAAATGCATCTGACAGGAACTCAATCCATTTGACAGAACGCACGCGGTTATTATTCGTCTCTGATGGCTTTACATTAACGATAAAGCTTAGCTGATGCTCGCATCGCATTGACGCAAACGGATATGAAGAGTTTATAGATGACTGTTATAGCAATACATTTGTATGTAATATCTACCTTTTAGCAGACGATTTTTTTTATCAAAATGGAATACGGCCGATGCTTATTAGCTTTCCACTTGTTAACGGCGTACTGTTAGATGTACTTATCAAAGGCGACTTTGCTATATTCCAGTAAATTGTTATAAATAGCATACTGAAATAATTAAAAGTGCTAGCTGTTTAGTAAGAAGTTGTACAAATACAACTGTTGCCAAAATTTCAGTTTACAGATTCAATATATAGATAAACTTCAGATTCATACAGATGTTTGGTATTGGAAGTAGAACATGAAGGAGAAGAAAACATGTAAACGTTTTACCAAATAAATCTAATACTCAGTGGATGGTATGATTGGTGCTGCTGTACACTTAAAATAAATCACAATTTCCTTGCGAAAAACGTTTCTTATAGTGTAGCATTAGCCCCCGCATCAAATTTAGCTAAGGTACAGATAGTATGCTACAAATTTAAATGGCGCAAACTGTTACAGTCGTCGCTCACATCTTCATAGCGTTCGGATTTTCGATAAGACGATCCTAGCCGCGGTATGCGGAAGTAGCATCAGACGTAGCATAAACCGGTAGGACATGCAGTTCCTTCTCCAATCCGCTCTAGAAATGGCCCGATATCGAGGTGCTCAAAGAGTACAAAAGAAGAATCCGCAGCTAGTTAACTTCACGTGACACTTGGATCCTGACCACAAGCTCTAAGCCCGCTCGAGACTTAGCCACTTTCCCTGATCCATTACTTGACTAGAACCGGTGGATTCGGTTCCCATCTTGCTAGAAATCCCGTTTAATTCCCGCACCATCTGATTCCCCCGGCCAATATTGCCATAATCGCTTCATAACCTTAACCTAGAACACAGCTTACTAGAATACTAGGAGAAACCTCCAGGCCGACGGCATAACCCATATGCTTCGATGCAGGCAAATTAGTCCACTTGTCGTGAATCCGGACCTACCGAAATCTGTCAAAGACGGATTTTGTAAAAGGTAAAAATTTCCCCTTTATATTAATTAGAGTGGTCCAAACTTGTTCACAAAGGAAGTACCACATCCAGCCATGCTTAATACACTCGCCGTGAACATCACAGACACCGTCAAACACCTTCTTCATTGCAATTTTTCTGCCCGTAAACTATAAATAACAACCACCATCTTTGGCGGCGCATATGCAGTCTGTTTCAGATATATCATTTTCAGTTCACCTACATCGGAGCTGCCTCATCCGAACCTACGAGCACACATCACTACCTTTATTTCTACACTGTTTTTTTCCCATATTTTATACATTTGAGTAGAACGGACTCTGGGATCTGAGTTTCACCCGAGGCAACCAGTTTGAAATTAAATTTAGTGATTTTTGGTCATGTTCATTACAATAGGCGTTAGCAATAAAGAAACTTCATATCACGTGAGTCTTAGGCTGTTCCAATATGTGCACCACAACTTCAATATTCAGTTTCGGGTTGTGCGTATAGATATTTGCAACTCAACTATACTTTTTTTTAACTTTTCAACATAAAATGTCATTACACTCATAACGGCATGTCCCGAAAGAGACTAGCTACTTTTCCATTACTATCCCTTGCAGAACTTCAATATCAAAATGTTAAAGTTAAATACAATGTTAGAAGTAGATGTCAGTATTTCGTCATAGCCTTGTTTAGAGCGATTAATGGACACTAGTTATGTTATCATAGTTGCATTGTTCTATTGTATTAAATGCAGACCAAACATCTATCTTGCAACCTTAATGCGCCTCTGCTTCCAGCACATGTATCCTCAGAAATAAGTCTTTATCTTAATAGATTAGGACTGTAAAAGCGGTTACAATCGAACCTGTATATTGATCCTCTCTTTCTCATATGGGTCAGCTCTACAACTTAGCAAATATTATTTTGATTTTTATACATTATAGAAAATACATTTTGCTATAAACTTGATTTTCGTGGTATTTTTTAATAAATTAATTGTAAACGTATTGCATAATGCTGGTTTAACTGCTGGAATCGCTACAACACAAGATAATATTTAACTAATGGGAACTTAATTTAAAAATGGCGAGCCAACTTCACAATTCGCAAAACAAGTTCACTATTATTCGACAATTCTGTGTAATCTAAGTAATTAAAGCGTTGCCTGGGTGATAACAATAGCAGTAAGTAAATACAAGCCACAAACAAAAAACACTCAGAGGGCACATAAAACAGACGCAGCAATTGGAATTAACTAAATTCAATCCTTTAAGATGAACCCTCCTGAGCTCTCTGTTGTTTTCCAATAAAAACTAAGGCTCAATTCGAGCCTTAGCAAGTGCCACGATCATTGAACCTCTTTTTTTCCGTTGGTCTGCAGATACGCTAAACGCCCTGAAAAACGGTTCCTGAAGCTCTACCGCTGAGAAAAACGCCTCCAATTCAGCCGTTACCTCAACATAGGGCTCCAACTGCTATCCACGAAGGTCGCTGCTTACCCCTAGTTCACGGAGCTGCAATCTCGGTAAAACCAGCCAACACTCGATATACACAGATTAAACACTTTTTATAACACTGCAGATGTACTACGAATTAATGCAAACTACTACAGGACATCCAAAAAATAGAGAATATAGAATTAATTTTCAAACACACTGAATTGGGAAAATGATATTTATTCACGTATTAATAATTATTTATGGAGTAAGTCGAAATTAACTCTACTTCACAGCTTGGCTTCCTTTCCCCAATTGTTTGTCTTCGAGCTTACATCGTTTTACATTATTTCAAAGCCTACTCTAATTACGTTTCGTTGTTATTATCAAGGCCGATACTATTTTATATAATTTGTAAAATTGGAACTAGCACATTTTTGGAACATTTTATAAAATATTTTTTTATATGCTTGATATATTATTAATTGCTATTGTAATCATAAATGTTTAAAATGTCTTCATAACCATATATGTAATAATAATAATAATAATAATAACATCCTATTGACTTTTAATCAAAGAGATAGGTAATCTCTAGCTACTGGCTACTAGAAGAGTGAGATATAAACATGGAAGAACTGCTACGCCAATAATTTCACAATTTTGAGAAAGGGCGACAAAGTTAAGAAAAGTAAAATAAGGTCAAACCCAACTCTAAGTAGTAGGTAGTTTGCCACAGAATTTTAATTTACTTCTATAAGCTATGTAGAAGCTATCTAGATAATTATTATAACATACTGCAATGTCAACAATATTAACATAAAAGCAAAACAAGTCTGCAGCTTTGAACCAGTAAATTTCAGAGGGCTCTAACTCCCTAAAGATTGATAAGGTGTTATGAGAATGCTTTCTTAAGACCTGGCGAACAATTGACCCACGAAGATGCTCATCGTGGCGAAAAAGATGCGGGAACTTTTCACCTAGGCACGACTGACCCACTGATATGGATACCGAGATGACAGAGATGTCTTCACGCCGAGAAATCGCAAGGGTCACGTGAGTAATTGCTCAGCGTACGCCAGCACTAAATGGGCAATAGGGAACCGTCATAAATGATTAACTTCACTGCGTTTACAACCCGTACATTAGGTAAAAAGGAGTGTCTCCACCCGCAAGTCTGGCTTCTTTGCCTGTTTGCTGCCTAATTTAATTTTTAAACAAAAATGGAATCACGACAGTTTCCTCCAAGGGGATTACCAGCGCGACAGCCCACGGTGAGAACCGGGAAGAAAGCGCTCGCTTTGCTAAACAATTGGCACACCTATGTGGTATGCGGGATTGATGGATAAAAAAGTAACGGCGTCGTGCAATTTCAGGCCGCGGCAGCAAACATAACTAAAATATCCCCCTGCTATTGGCTAGGGCGCGAAAATGTCGCCATAATTTAAAATTTAAAAGTAACCTAACGCCAGTACGAAATCATAATATCTTCTATATAAACAGAACCTAATTCAAGTTACTGTTCGCAGGTATTCAATACTAATAATTTCATACGGGTAAGTGATACCGTGTAAATACTGAGTATCTAATTGCCGAAAATGCGAAGAAGGATGTTGAGCTCTGTGAAACTACATTGGATGATGTTTCCGAATTTTAACTTGACAGTGAATTTCTCTTATAAGTGCCTGAAACTTTGTTTGTGTATAATTGAATTCCATAATAGAAAAGAAGCAATAGATGAACGAAATACAGAGTTTGTAGTTCTTAATACTCAACGAAGGTACAATTGGATTTTTTGCAACATTTCGAAGCGACAGTCATATAGAAAGGCTACTGCAAGAACAAGCTGTAATTAAATCGTCGTCGTTTTCTGTAAATTTAGATAAAAACTGGCTATCGATTCTTTGGGTACAAATCAAGCAATCGCATATCAGTGTCAACTAGTTTACTGAATGTTGTATATTCTTGAGCTCTAGTAAAAATGTGTTACTTTCTAATATTTTATTCATTGACTGTTTTCGATGAAAACGAGTTTTCGTTTTCCGAAACGGCCGTTAATTTAAAAAAAAATTATTTGGCTGAATACCGACACAAACAATATGATTCATGAAACGCCACAAAAAGGTTTCGATAGGTAACCCTGATTTGAAAGCGGCGCCGTCAACCACTGTCCCGATTAAATAAGAAATTATCTGTGTCTTTCCTTATGCAGTTCTAGATCAAGATGGGGTTAGCTGTAACGCTCCTTTATTGTGGTCCGCAGTTTACATATGACGATGGCGAGAATAAGAGCAACAGCCCGAGGGTGACAAGGAATGCGGAATGACCGGGAAGACCAGGGCGCAGCGGTCAAGTATGTGGTTAGCGCGATTAACACCCTCCGGGGCACTACATCATGCTTGAAGTCCGGTACAGCGCTCCGGAACACCGGAACTATCCGCTCCTAAATTAAGCGATTTTTCCGGAGACCCACGCAGTTTAAAGCTCAAAATTAGAGCAAAAGTTCGGAGCGTCCAAGAAAGCTGCTCGGCTTTAAGCGGTGAAGGTGAGAACGTACTCTTTGGGGCTGCAGGATTTCGACGACGTGGTGCGGATGATGGTTATGGCATCTCTGGGCTTGATGGAGTGCTGGTTTACATATTGACACAGGGGATGCCCTCGAACTGAATTGATTAATAATTTAAAGGGAGATAGGGCCAGGTCAGTGGCGTAACTAATGCTGCGTTCCATAAACCAAAATACGGTTCTAATTTTGAAAATATCCGCATGCAATTTATGACGAATATGCTTCTTTGTAAAACAAAAGCATTATAATGCATTTAAAAATATGTACCCTTATGTATAGACAAGCGAAAATAACATTATAAGGCAACGTTTGAGAATTTGTAAAATAATGTATTTCATACAAACTACGTGCGATGGTACAAATTCTCAAACGTTGCCTTATAATGTTTTTCATACAAACTACGTGCGATGGTACAAACATTTTCTCCAACAAAGATGTATACCGACCTCACAAATCGTGTAAGCTAAGGAAAATTGTTCTAACGAAAAAAAAAAACCTTATCAGGAGTGGCTACAAAATCAGAGCACTGATAAAAGAGATCGGTAAAAGAAAATTCGTAAAAGATTAAAAGGAGAATCGCAATAGAAAAACACCAGCTGACAGAAGAAATGTGAAGAAATAGATAAACATCTGCGAGCGACATGATCAAAAGGAGCATGACAAGCAATACAAAATATAAGAACCCATAGACAAGGGTAATCCAAACTAACGCTGATCAGCATACAGAAATGAACACAAAACTGCAAAAACTTGTTCAGAAAACATAGACCTTAATTTATCAATAGTAGAATTATACAAAAGCACCAAGACTTTGAATCATCAGAAAAAGAAGAACACTTGAAGAATTTAAACTGGCTCTGTAAAAGGCGATAAATTGTTAAGCAGCTGTACGGGTAGGAGTGTCTATAGAGTTAATAACGAGTTCACCTGAGACTCTGTTGAAAATTCCTATATATTTTTATGCCATAATAGGGGTATAATGAATTTTTGAATGTGATTTTCAATTATTTGAATCAATTAAACATCCCTAACTACCATAATTTTTGCAATTTGTCCGGCTATACTGTAATAATGCTTAAATTTCTAATTCTAATTCCCTTTCATCCCAAGGTTAGGTCGCTATATCTAATTAAGAAAACGATTATGAACTTGCTATGATTACTAGTTAACTACGTTTGGCTATCAATAACTATTTAAGGTCCTAGATTAAAGTAAACGTTTAATTGTGATCATTCCGTTTATCTCAATTTTTCAATGGAATTTGAACTGGGTTGTATTATTAACTGGTGGAAACAAATATAAAACCAAAATGGTTTCCTTGCTTCGAGAATACGTAAACCAACTGACAATTTTAATTAATTTTTTGTTGTCCATGCAATTAACGCTGTTGGTATGCGATAGCAATAAAATGTAAGTATTTTGCGTTATAAAAAAAATGCTTCTACTTACACCACGAACCGGAAGTGACGCTCTAAGTGACGCTAACAAAGCACATTCATAAAACTTACAATTTTAAGAGGCCAGTCTGACTTCTTGATGGCTTCTCCATTGAAAATAGGGCGCCTGCCCCTTGCTAGAACTCCCACGATGCCCTTGGCCACTTCTTGTTTGCCTGCAGTTAGCAAGGCCCATATTTTCGTTGCACCCACCTGATAAACGACTGATGCTCCCGGACTTCCAATGACGCTGAGGCCTCAGATCTCGTACTCTGCTATGCTACACAGTCGCTGCTTTCTTATTCATTCGTATAGGAACTTAAAAAGCTCGGTGGACCTCTGTAAAATATTTCCAAAACACCACAGCTTCCACTGGACCACTTCGACGCCTTGTATTTTACCTGAGTATTGAAATGAGATCTCTTTATTTCAATTATTAACCCTTCCAACTAAATGATCTCCATGTTTCCGTATTTTATTGTTCTGCTGGAGATTCATAAAATCCATATTTTAAAAGTGCAAGTTTGTACAAGCATTACAGCTGCAAGAGATACAATGACTAAAAATATAAAATAAAACATAAACCTGCTGAGAAAAATTGCAGCGACGACTAAGCTCAAGAATTTTGTCAACATTTTGGTTATACAATAATAACTAATGTAAATTTCGCACTTATATAGCCAATAGTCACTTCTCAGATACTTCAAAATTCTTTTCTTCGTCGTAGTAATAATAATAGTAAGGCTGAACAACCAAAAATTATTTTTTCATTTGTTGTAGATACAAGAGAACCGTCATGGAATGTATGGCTTCCACAGTTTCTTGTCTTTATCTTCTATCAGTGCCAGAAATCAAACTGTCTAAGAAGAGAAAGAATTATATTAGGCCAAGCACTTAGCCAGGCCAGGCTTAGGGTGGCTTATAAAACCGCACTCGGTGTGTGGAAGTAATAGGCTCTCAGCTTATATTAAGATGAAGAAGAAGACATTTACATTTCTCATTTAAGTAACAAGAATTATTAAAGAATTGTACATCTACCTTTCAGGTATATTAGCTTTTAAAGACACTAAAGTAGCCGCGACGTTGTGTTATATATTTTTACTTTCCTCGTCTGAAAGACGAAGGAAGTATTGTAATCACGAAAAAATCGCCCCCGAGATTTCTTCAGATCTTCACGTTTCAGGATCCCTAGATGACGAAAAACCGGTTTTCTCAATTCCGTCTGTCTGTCTGTGTGTCTGCCTGTCTGTCTGTCTGCCTGTTGGCTGTATAATTCAAAAAATATTTGTCGCAGGATGATGATATTTTGCATACACATTATATATTGTTAAGGTTAAGGCTCCACATTGTTTTACCTATAATTTTATGTTTATAATTTAATTTTAATCAATTTAATTGCCCTATTTATTTATTTTGAATTAAGTACAATATTTTCGGTTGGCTCCTTTAGATACACTAAAAATCAGAGCGGATTCTTTTTATCTACATTGCTTATTCTGAAATTTGATGTTTCTGTTTTAATTATGACAAACTTAAACGTCTGTCAAATGATACATCAGACTAGTTTTTGAAAAATTCAATCACAAATACTTTATCGTTACATTGGTCATACGACAATCTCAAATAGTAAGCATTCCCTTATTTACATTAATTCACTTTAATCTTTATTTTCTATCAGTTCTTATTTAATACCTAAATTTATTTACCTTTTATTGAACTTAGTACTCTCCTTTGTTGAATCCAATTCGTCTAACTCTGCAACTGGTCACACCACAACGGTTTCACTCAAAACCACGGTGAATACCTAAACTGACAACAAACCTGCCAAAATGTCCAGAATCAGGATTCGAACCAACACAGAAAACCAGTCCGCCCCATGAATCAGCACACACAGACCCATCACAGCACAGATCCAAACAGACCTCAGTCGTAGTTGTGTTTCTTTCAATCCAAATGACTCATTTGAAGTACGTTACAGCTTAGCACCAAGAATCCTGACCAGAGACAAGCCACCAGACATCACTTGACAAGCTCCACAAACATGCTCACTCTGCCAACAACTTCCATGCGATCCTCTTCCCTTGTAAATCGTTCTTTGTTATCCAATTCAATCGATGCAAATATAAAATGTAATCTTACAATAAACTTTATTCAGTATTCCTCTTTCTTTTATTTGCTTTTGTAGATTATAACTGTTTTAGTTTAGTAGTACCACAATCTTTATCGTCCTCTATATAGTCTGCATACCTTTTATCCATTTAACATTTTATTTGATTTCTTTTACACCACGCTAATTTTAATCTCCAACCCTTCCATACACCAAACATGTTTTTTAAACTTCTTGAAAGGGTTGATTTATTAATTTCTAATTACAAAATTCGGTTACAAGCTTTACGTTTCAAAATTTCTATCTCAATTAATACATCTTCTCAGCGATTTAGCTTATATTTTCAATCCAACACACTATAAAGGCTTTATTATTTGATTAATACCTACTATCTTCAATATTATATTTCGAAAAAGTACTTGTCATCAATTTCCAATTTTATTTTAGATATTAAATTAAGTTAGAATCCTTCTGTTTCTCAATCAGCTTTATTTTATTAAATTATAAATTCCATTTCCTTCTTTACTAAATGCATCTTAATAATTTTAATATCCAATTCACATCTAAATTCAACCCCATTATTTTCAATTACTATTTTCTTTTAATCTTATTAATCTGAATTTTTTTAGACCCCTGTACCAATATCATAATAATATATATACCTGGTATGAAACCGTGAAATCAAACAAATATATACAGGGTGATTTTGTTTATTTTTCCGTTAATTTGAAATAGAAGGAAGTAATAATTTTCACATGGGTCAGGTTCTACACTCGCCGAAAATAGAAGTCATCAGATACAGGATAATGTCACAAAAGAGTCGAAACGTTTCAACAATAAGACCGTTTGCTTCAATAGAGGCGCGCACCGCAGTCATTTGAATTAGGCTCGATGGCGCAGTTCGACTTATCAGTGCTGTTATGATCGCTACGCAGATACGGTTACGATCGCTATGCAGATGAGGCGGGTTCAAATCCAGCGGGATACATTTTCTTTTATTTGCAAATTGAATTCGCGCGAGGGAAGTTCGGTGTAAACATTTATTTATTTACTCTGAATCATATTATTCGTTGCATTTCATTGTTTAATTTAATCTGTGCGTAACATAAAACTGTCGACTATTTCTGTAAAACGTGAAAAACCAAGAGATACTACATTTTCAACCTAAGCTAATGGGTTTATTCACGCCTATAAAACAATATTATCCCTTGCACCACATTTTTCTGAAAATTAGTTAGAACATTGTACAGAGAGTCCCAAAAAACAAAATAGCTATAATATTAAGTTAGTTAGACCGACAACATTAAATAAAGTAATTTTTTAGTCGAACACTTTCTAAAACAGATACATGATGGAACTATATTTTTAGAGTTGAACATTTTATAGGTTCTCATAGTTAAACTTACTGAGTAACGCAATTGTGTTACCTGTTTACATAAATATCAAGTGTGTTGGCTTTGTAAACTTGTTGCTTTTGTTATTTTCAGAATAAGGAAGCACTTATATTGTGTATTGATAACAGTTGATAAAAGTCGGGCGTGAAATCGGAGGCAGGCAGAGATAAAGCCAACCGCGTAAAATCTGTAAAAACAAAGTTTGCAGATGGCGATAGTGCGGTGGCATA
Organism: Agriotes lineatus; assembly: GCA_940337035.1. Taxonomy (NCBI): domain Eukaryota; kingdom Metazoa; phylum Arthropoda; class Insecta; order Coleoptera; family Elateridae; genus Agriotes; species Agriotes lineatus. The sequence goes on along the minus strand of CALNHX010003511.1, from coordinate 80,521 downwards.
GGTCGCGTATGGCAAATTATAATAATAAACAAGATTTAAATAGAAGGGAAGAAAAAGGGCTAAAAGTGAGTAATCTAAGCAAGAAAATAATTAAATCATCGTCAATACAACAAAACCGGATAGACACGAAAACACAGATTAAGAGGGAGAAAGAGGATAATATTACGGAACGAAAGATAAACGGAAAACGTATAGGACGAAACAGGGAAAGGAAATAAGAAACGAACATGGAAGAATTAACTGAAATAAAAAGTATGTTACAACAAATGACAGAAGAGATAAATAAAAATACAAAAGAAACTTGAAACTTGAGAGGAGAAATCGAAAAACGCAAGAAAAAAATGAGAAAAAAGAGAATACATAAATTGCAAAACCAACTGGAGGCCACGGAAAGAGAGAAAAGATGATTAAATGCTGTGATTACAGAAATAAAACTAGATAACCAGCAACAAAGAGAAGCAGATATGCTGTTCTTCAAAGATAAGCTGTGGGTTGAGGCCGAGGTTGAACAAAAAATAACTATAACTAATAAATTGAGAAAAACCAATCAATATAGTAAATCTAAAAACATGGGAGGTATAACAGGAAATAATGAAAAAATTCCAAAGTAAAAGGCTCCAAAATATACATAGAAAACGATATGATATTAAAGGAGCGATATATACAAGCAGAAATCAGAAAAATAGCGATGGTGGAAAACGGTAAAAAAGGAAACAAAACAAAAATAGGATACCGAAAGATTATCATCGAAGATGAAACGTATATGTGGGATGATAAGGAAATGGAGTAGCGGCAATAAAAACTAAACGATAAATAAAGAGTTTCACAGAAAACAAATATAGCTACGATGAAGGCAACACATTTTAAATATGAGAATAGTAAAAGCACAACTGGGAACGAAAATAGAGTATATAAATTAAAGACGCGTAAAAAGAAAGAAACAGAAAATAACAGAAAAACATAGTCCCGGAATGGAACTTAGAAATAAGACATATAAACTATAGCAAAACACCTATAATGCAAGAAGAACAGAGGGTGCATAAACAACAAAGATCTTTAAAAATAGCAACATGGAATATCAAAGTATAAACGGCAAGGAAGAAGAACTAATAGAGGAGATGGAAAAACAGTAGCCAGACTTTCTGGGGATCACAGAAACAAAAAAGAAAGAAAGAGGATTAAGGATGGCAAAGGGATACTGGATGTATTGGACAGGAGTAGACAATAAAAGAGAGCGAGCAGGAGTAGGATTGATAGTAAGTGCACGCAAAATAGAAAGTATAATCAGGGAGAAGTATGTAAATGAAATCATACTAGCAGTAGATATAAAATTGGACCAAACTAATATGTGGACAATGATTATGGCGTATGGACTAAATGAGGATGCCCCAAAAGAAATCAAGGACGAATTCTGCGTAAATTTGCAAAACGAGGTAAATACAAGCAATAATAATATACCTAACCTAATGGGAGAGTGGACAACGATAACAAACGCGAAGAAAAACATATAGGTACCCAAGGAGAGGAGAGGAGTAGAGAATAATACATTTTTGCAACAATTTCTAAATTTAAGTACAAAGACATTCACAAATACACAAGAGAGGTATCTAGTAGAAGGAAAAGATCGGTAATTGCTTACTTTATAGCAGACGCAAGAAAAAGGGGTGAAATAAAAGATGTCAAGGTAAACCGAGAAACAGAAATTGGAAATGATTACTTCATGCTAAATTTGAACAAGCAAACAAAGCAAAAACGTGAAAAAGACAAAATGCGAAAAATAGTAAAAGAAAAAATTAGAAGCTTCAAACTGAAAATAGAGGATGTTAAGAAGAGTTACCAAAAAGTTTTAAAGGAATAATTAGAATGGAAAAACACAACGAGTATAGAAGAAAAATGGACACATAAAAAAAGGCATAGTAGAAGCAGCATAGAAATGTTGTGGAGTAACAAAAACTGAAAGTGTGAACACAAAAAGACCTACGTGGTAGACCCCTTAGCTAAGAAAAGAAATTATAAACAAAAAAATATTTACAGTGTAAAAGAATTAAAGACTGTAACAACTATAAGAAATCCAGGACCGAGGTCAAGGAAATGGTTAAGAAAGCAAAGCAGGAATCATAGAAAGATTTCGGGAATAAAATGAACAAAATTCAAGAAAATTAGGTACTATTTTATGGTACCATAAAACAACTGAGGAAGAACAAAGAAACGACTTTAAAAAATATAAAGGACAAACAGTAAAATCTACTAAAAAAGGGTGAAGACATAAGAAACCGGTGGAAAGAGCATTTCCAAGAAATGCTGGAAAAATAAAATGAAACCGATGAAGAATTGAGTGGACAAGAGAAAGAAGAGCAAAACAAGCAAAATGTAACGAAGAAAACATCGGAAATAAGTGGGGAGAAACTGGACAAAGCCAAAGGCAAGTTAAAAATAGAAAGGGCGCCAGGAATAGATGATATAACAACGGAAATTATCAAGAATATGGGGAAAACAGACAAAGAAAGATTATTGAGCTTACTGAATGAAATAATAGAAATAGGAATAGCACCAAGAGACTGACAAACTGGAATAATAGTGCGTTTATCTAAGAAAGGGAACACAATAGGATGTAAGAATTACAGAAGGATCACGCTATTGGGTCTACTGATCAAAACATATAGAATTTTAGAATCACAAATAAGGAAGAATATAGAGGACATAATAGACTATATTAAATGGGGACTCAGAGCAAACAGAGGAGTGCAGGACCAGATATTTATAATAAGATAGATAAGCGAAAAATCTATTAAAAAAAGAGGACAAATACATATCCGTCTTGTAGACCTACAGATAGCTTTCAATAGAATTAAAAAAGAACCAGTGTGGAAAACATTGAAAAAAGAGGAATTGACGATGAAACAGTAAGAGCAGTTAAAGCAGTATATAAAGAAAACTCCAATATAGTACGATCAAGAAACGAGAAATCAAAACAACTATAGAATTGAGGCAAGGCTGTGTGCGGATCCCGTTATTATTCACATTGGTAATGGACGAAGCAATCAAAGAAAGTAAGAAAAAAAATTAAAAATACCAAGTAGGATACTGGAGAATGAAAAGTATTGAGGTGAATGAGCTTTTATATGCAGATGATATGGTGGCCTTCGGAAGAACAGAGGAAGAATTACAACACAACATCGAGATATACAATGCAGAGTAAACGAAAAAGGACATGAAGATTAAGAAAAAACAAAAACAATGATAATAAGCACAGAAACGCAAACGCACGCCATCATCGTAGAAAAGAAATTAGAGCAAGTGGACGTCTACAAATATCTGGGGGTATGCACACTAGCAATGGTAAATTAGACCATGAAATTAATGAAAGAGTGGAGCTACGGGGAGATTGTTTAATACAATCAAATCCACATTCTTGGGAAAAAGAGAAGTTTCTAAAGAAGCAAAAACAGAGGTGTTTAAGAAAGTAGTGGTCCCTGTCCTAACATACAGAAGCAAGTCGTGGACAACAACAAAGGAACATAAAAGTCAAATCAAGTACAGAGATGAGATTTCTACTAAGAACGATTGAAAATAAAACGAACAGAGACAAAATACGCAACGAAGTGTTTAGGGAGGTTTTAAACGTGAAATCAGTGGAAACAATAGTGCAAGAGAAACATTTGTTGGTTGGGATATTTTACATAGAATGGACAATCGAAGAGCGGCAAAAAAGGTGTATGAAGCAATAATACGGTGAAAAGGCAAGAAAGGCAGACCAAGAAGAAGATGGAAAGACGAGGTGAAGAGGCGGTGGAAGAGAGAGGAATGAAATGGGAACAAGTGTCAAGAATAACGCAGGATATAAAGAAATGGAAGGAAATATGTAGAAGACCACCAAACAAAGGGGACAACTCAACCGTATAGCCTTACACCGCAAGGTAGAAAGGCTTAGGATTAAGAAAGTAAAAGTCACATGACAACTCAGGTGAGTAACGCAATTGGGTTATCTGTTTCCATAAATATGAAGTGCGTTGGCTTTGTATACACGTTGCTATTGTTATTTATAGAGTAAGAAAGCACTTAGATGCTGTATTGATAATAGCTGATAAAAGTCACATAAGGCAACTCACGTGAGTGACGCATCTGGGTTATCTGTTTCCATAAATATTGAGTGCGTTGACTTTGTATATTTGTTGATTTTATTATTTATAGAGTAAAAAAGCACTTAGATTTTGCATTGATAACAGTTGAGAAGAGTGACATTAATAAAAATATTTCTGAGTGACACTAGTTGTGTCGAGTGCGTGTATAACAAGTTTATTACTGCTATTTACTGCTACGTTCTATTGGACGCTGAGACCATTTGTCTAACTTTTAAATAATTTAACAAACATACTAAAAACATTTCAGACAAATACTACAATAACAATAAACTTATCACTTAGAACTTTAGAACTTTAGAAAAAAAACTTATCAATTAGAACTTTAGAAAAACGTGACTTATGCATAGAATCCAACAATCTAATCAATCTGCTTCAGCATGCTGCTAAAGAAGCTACTACAAATAAATTACTATTATTCAAATAACGTAGAACAATATACCAGTAGAAATGAAAAACTACTGGCTGGAAAGAGAAGAGTCAGATCCATACGGCTGTACGGTTGTACGAATAGACTGCACTTTAATTCGCCATAGGCAATTTGTATCGTAAATATTTTTAAAGTAGAACTTCCTAAGCAAAATGTTCTTATTAAAATTACAACATGCGGCTGAAAGCCGGTATTTAGAACGTGCCTTTCTCTGTAAAGATGGTAGTATTTGAATCTCATGGAAGCACAAGGGTAAATTATATGCAGGGTTTACCTCGTAAGCCGAAAAATTGGACGAAGCTAGATTATTAGTACGTGATCAAAAACGAAATTAGGCTAAGAATACGTGCCGGTTGGAGCAAATTCCTTTAGTAGAGTTGTAAAGTTTATTAGAGATCATTTGCCAGGTATCGACCGCTTGACAAATGGTGGGCTTGTGAAACCTATAATTTTCAATAATACATAGCAGTATGGTGAATTATATATTGTCACTTTCATGTACGTGACTTAGAAGTCGGAACTTAAAGGCTGCTGTGACAGGTTATTAGAAATTTTGAGAACACCTACCGAGTTTTCTTGATCAAACTGAACTGAGAATGTAGTAGTTAATAAGTAACCTTATAATCTCCCAACAGTAGGTTTAGTATTCATGTAGAAGTGTATTTTGACTAAAACGATTCTAAGTCACCCCGACTATAGACGAATTCGCGACAATGATAAATATCACGGCCGAGAAGTCTTGGAGGCAGGGTAGCTGTGAACACTCACAATATGTAGCCGTTGATCAAAGGCCAGTTGTTTAGAACTAGACATCCAACTTCAGACGAATTACCTACATGAATTAAGAAGATTCGCAGTAACAAAGATAGCCTCGGAAAGGACGGGAATAGTAAAGGACTCCTTAGCAAACGAATACGGACAAGATTTGAAACCTGGAATATCATAACCCTAAACAGCAAACAAACCGAGATAGTAGACGAAATAAAAAATGGAAGAACTATATGCTAGGCCTCAGTGGAGTAAAAAAGAAAGTAAAGGAGTAAAAAATCTTAAAAGATAACTAAGTGTTACTCTACTCTCCAGCAGGCACGAGTACGTTTAATGTACGTCGAAAGGACGTAGTTAAAAAGACAGTATCGTGGAAAAAGTAAACGTTGAATTTTAGTCCAATATTTAACGTCATTTTTTCAACGTTGATTTTTACTGTTTACGTAATTATTCCGTTTATTAAACGTGTTAGGTATGACGTTTATTGAACGTGTTTATATGACACTGACGTTCATATTAAGAGCTTTTTACACCAGCAGTTAATGTCTGTATAACAGTTAAATATAACATTTACCATATTAAGTTAAAGTAACGTTAATATAAAACGCCTTTTACACTAGTGGTAGATATATTGCTGTTAACAGCAACCGTGCTAATAACGTTATTTATTACGTGTTAATGTAATTGATTTTAAGTGTATTTTAGACCAATGGTTAATGCTAAACATCGACACAACGTTTACAAAAACAGGTAAATATAGGTCCCGGGTGGTGTAGCTTAAACAAGCGTTCACGTTCGATCGGAAGAGTTAAGCAACGCTCTCTCTGGTCAGAACTTGGATGGGAGTTCCACGGGTGTATCTCTCGGCGCCTCGTGATACGGCTGTCACGGAAATAGTTGGTCCCGGCGGTCATAACAACACCATGACTGTCGTTAGTGGTGTTGGAAGTCGCCATAAATGCACAGCGACGCCTATAATTGGCCTAACGGCTGTTGGCTGAGTGCGAAACAAATAAATAAATAAATAAAAATAAATAAATTGTAACCTCCTTCGGCGGGTCTGCTCAGAACTCGTATAACGCGTAAGGTCATTGCTCACATGATAGTGCCGACCAATTGAAATGCGTTATGCTGCCACACCACAGTGGAACGTCACAGTGTGCTGACAAGCTGTTCTCTCCTTTTTGGTGATTTAGGTGCACTGTTTAGGTCGCCATTTGTGTAGCTGATAAAATCGGAAAATCTGGGAGTCAGAACGTCGTGTGTTTATTCTTCCAGTTTGACATAAAGCTAGCAAAATTGCGTTAGAAAAATACATGGCAATGGTGGGTAGTACGTCCCATGTTCCACTAAGCTTAATTGTTTCCCTATTTAAGACAACAGCTGTCGATTTTAATTTTAATTTATTACAAATTATGGAAGAAAATGAAGAAAATCGAGATGAACGCGAAATATATTAGAATGGAAAAGAACTAAAACAGGTGAAAAGCTATAGCTAAAACTAAAGCTAAAGCTATTGTAATAAAATAATTACCAAAGCAAACAATATGCTCTACCAACTCAGTGAATCACTAATAGCAAAGAAAGAAGTGGGGAATAAAAATCAAAATACAAATTTACATTTATACCAAATTTTATACAGGGTGTTCCACGACTCGACCGACAAATTGATACCATATATTCCAGAGGTCATTACGATAAAAAAATGTTATATGACCTATAGATGAATTCCTCTTTGTTTCGGAAATATAAAAGAAATTAAAAAAATTATAAAGGAAAATTTATTCATCAATGGATAGCTAATTAACACAAAATTACAGCAACTGTACAAAATGAGAACCGCCATTTTCTAAACATACAGCTGTCCTTCGAGTCATAGAATGTTGCCAGTTAATTACTGCCAATTCATTCCTTAGAGAATTAGTAGCTTCAACTATACGGTTAGTCAACTCGTGTATCTGGTTTACCATTACTATACCCACGAGATTTGAGGCAACCCCACAGAAAACAATCTAAAGGCGACAAGTCAGGTTACCGAGCTGGCCAATGTACAGGACCACCTCGTCCTATCCATCTTTCCGGAAAATTTTCATTAAGAAACACCGTTACTTGTCTCCCAAAATGTGGTGGTGCCCCATCTTGCTGGAACGACATGCCACGACGAGTTTCCAGAGGAATATCTTCCATGTAATTCGGCAATTCTTCTTCCAAAAAGTGAAGGTAAGTTTCTGCACTAAGAGGTTCTTCAATAAAGTGAGGCACAATATGATGATTATTTAACAAGCCGACGATGTTGATGGTTAACCACGATTGTTTCGTGTGGATTTTGATCCGCCCAGATGTGAGAATTACGTGTGTTGTTAATACCATTCCTTGTAAATTGGGCCCCATCCGTAAAAAAATTGTGGAATAACCTCCAAACTATTTTGTAACCACTGACAATACCGTACTCGATTTTCTAAATCGTCAGGAAGTAAATGCTGGACTTTTTGTAAATGATAGGGATAAAGCCCATCATGGTGCAGAATTCTCCATACGTTGGTTTCAGGAATTCCCGTTGTATGAGATATTCTACGAATACTGGTAGAAGGACTTCGTTCAACTGCATTTAAAACTACTTCAGCGTGCACATCTCTATCTCTTTCTACACGACGACGTGGGAAAAATCCTGTCTCTCTCAATCAACGAAAAACGTTTGAAAATGCTGTGTGGTGAGGAACAATGCGATCTGGGTATCGCCTGAGGTACTTCGCAGCTGCAGCACTTTCATTGCAAAAACCATACACGAAAACCATATCGGCATATTCTGCATTAGTAAAATGCGGCATAATGGCTTAAATTAATAAGACAGCGCAAAAATCGTTCAGCATTAACTACGACAGTAAACACGTCATTAAACTGTTTTTTGTCAAACAAATTTGTCAAGGCTAACTCGTAATGACCCCCGGAATATATGGTATAAGTTTGTCGGTCGAGTCGGGTGTTCCACGACTTTTTAATTTCTTTAATATCTCCGAAACAAAGAGGAATTCATGTATAAATCATATAACATTTTTTAATCGTAATCACTCCTGAAATATATGGTATAAGTTGGTCGGTCGAGTCGTGCTACACCTTGGATCAAAAAACCGGGTTATAAATGACAACTAGAATACACTGAACGACGTAAGATTGACAAACACATTACGGAGGCCAGAACTGAGAGAAAAAAAGAAAGATGTAGATCAAGGATACAATGGTTGGACTGTACTAATAAAGAAAGACAAAGTAATCGTAATCTAATCACCCCCAGAATGCTGAAAATTTTCGGAAAAGAGACTGAAGGCACTCATGTACATATACAGCGCTCCGATAAGACGATACCAACATCACTAAAGATTGCATAAATAATAATGTTACCTAAATGTGGAAAAGATTCAAAGAAAGTTTGCTACCAATAATACTAAAACTGCTAGGGAAGCTGTTACCCAAAAGATGAAAAAACGGCGGGGACATAAATTTTTATACAACCAAGACGGCCAACAACATCTATGTGCCTTATCACCGTCTTAATCAGACAAGCAAATCACCAGTATCCACAGCAATTAAAATCTACAATCACTTGCCACCGGCACTTAAAAAATCAGTCAACCTAAAGAGTTTTAAGGCCAAAGTAAAGGCATTCTTAAAAGAACACTGCTTCTGCTCTCTGAAAGAATATTTTTCTTATTGCAATAGCATCTAATCTGTACTGTATATTTATAATATGGACCTGTGTATGTATTTTTGACATGTTAATGCAAGTACTGACAATTTCCGATACGCTATACGTATATAAGTCACATGGAAATAAAAATTATTATTATTATGTAACAACAAGAGACTAAGGACACATTAGCCATTAGACCTACACGGCAATTAAGATGACATCGTTGAACGTACAACTGCCCACCTTATAGTGCAGCACCGTAATCTATTTCGCATGACTCAATATATTAGCTTATACCCAGCAGGTAGACGTATCTTTAAAATACGCCGAAAAGATGTTTACATAGTTAAATAAACGTTATTCGTATAAAATTAGACGTTAAATTTTAGTCCAATAGTTAACGTAATTCTCCCATTGTAAATCAGATGTTGACCTTTAGTAATTCTTTTTACTATTTACGTAATTATTCCGTTTATTAAAAGTGTTGACTACGACATTTATTGAGCGTGTTTATATGACGTTTATATGTCGTTGATATTAGGAGCTTTCTACACCAGCAGTTAATGTAAAACGTAGATTTTAACTTTATAAAAACACAAAAAAATTACATTTTTTATATTACGTTAAAATAACGTTAATATAAAATGCCCTTACATTAGTAGTCAACTTTTAACATCGATATAACGTTGTTACAATAACGAAGCGAGTATGGTTGCAAACGCCGAATCCAGCAGGAATTATTTCGCTCGATTTAGAAGTTGGGGTGAGCAGGAATGAGAGGGGATATATGTTTTACCTCGCTTTCGTCTGGTTGTTTGGGCGCGAACTAACCGGTCGCCTTCCCGTTGGCTTTCAGAGAAGTGTGTTTTTGAAGGATTCTGGTTCGAGCTTTCGACGTATCAACAAGCAGTTTTTGAAGTGTGGTTCTTTGCCGCCCCCTGCAGCTTGTGCCGTGAAGGCGGGCGGCCTTCCGTTGTTACTTTTCTGAATGTGTAATTCCACGAGAAGTGAGTTCCCGTTATGTAAGAGACTTGAACCCCAGACGCTGAGAATGCAAGTTGCGATGTGACGAGTGTTGGTGCGTTTTGTATAGCTCGATGTACCCAGGCGTCCTTCTGTGTACCATTTAGAAGCAGGCCGCGGGCCCCTTTAACCGCTTGTGCGGATAATCTAACGGAGGACAGCTTAATCCCTGGTTAAATTACTTGTGTTCCGGCGTTTCCTGTCAATGCTTCCGGACGCACCGTCGCTCTATCGAGGAATCCATTGGACCTCCATTATCACCGAAGCTCCGATTCCACTTCAATAAGTGTCGCCTTGAAGCGATCCCCTTTCGCAACCAAATACAGCCCCCGCTTTCTTAACTTTGGCAGTATCCTGTCCGACAGCTCGAGCAATGTGGAACCCCCAAGAAAAGTACTGTACTTGTAATGTTTTGATCTGTACGAACTGCATGTCAAAGTCACCGATCGCGGAGCGCTAAAATACCACCGCGCATGTTAATCAAGTGCGCGTTATTGATGGCCCTCGCGCTTCACATGTTTGTAAACTGCATATCGCTACAACTTTGTATCCCAGTGGCGACGTTAAGTTGAAATGTAGCTCACGCGTTTGGTTACGCATTTGTTCAGTATATATCTGTTTGTCTTTCACATTGTTATTTGGCGTGCGAGCGTTGCCTCTTTAGGGAGCCCACGCACAGTTTAAAACTATGCATTTTGTATTGTTATGTAGTGTGTGAGTATTGTCCCTCTGGCGAACGCTAGATTAGATTAAACTTGTAGGGCTTAGCTCCATTCCTTTGTCAAGGCACCAGCGCGCCCTGCTAATACGCAGCGTGTTTGAAATGTTGTCGCCGTTTACTAACCTTTATTGTTTATAACAGTTAAGATGCACCCATTTCTGTAAAATTTTATGGACATATTTGTGTGCGTTTAAAGACCAATAGAAACCATTTGTTAAATGTTACCGATGCGTTTTTTATGCTTTTTCGATTTACATATTTGTAATACTGGGTCATGTTATTTCCCGAGCAGCATTCTGAATATGATTTGTGTGAAGCGGTTTCTGGCCAAATCTTGCCAGCGACAAGGTAGGTTCCAACGCTCTAGCTGTCGTCTACAGGGAGCTGCAAAGCTACACACACCCCGACCCCGTTTGATCCTTTGCATTTCTGTCAGACGTGGGTTTTAATCTATACCCGAAACCCGTGGCGCCTCTTGTTTATCAACATTCCGTATATGTCACGGTTGTCCTTAAAGCGTCATGTTGAAAGAACTCCGCCCATCTCCCTGAGAGTATTCAGTCGTGGTTATTAGTCTTTTCATAAGTATCTAGGGCAAGCAATTTTTCCGAACGTGATATAGGATAATGGCACTCCCTATTCGGAAATGCCGTAAAATCAGTTTTGTAGCGTAACAACTTATTAAATACAAGTAACTGTTTTAACAAAAAATATGTAATAAATACAATACAATAAAATTACAATGAGTTAAGTCTATAGTAATCTTAGGTAATGTAATTTCATTATGCTTGTTATACAATCTGAAAGCAAACAATCAGGTATCTTTCCCACAAGAAACACAAGGATATACATAGTGCCGACAAAGCTAATAGTGACACATATTTCACTTACATTAAACATAAATTTTATATTATTTTAGCGACTTTGGGCATTTAAAAGTGTTAAAACTATTTTCGACACATTGTAGAAGTTGCTTCCAAAATGACAAATGTTAAAATTTGTGTCAATATTATGATTCGCATCTCTACCACATCGATATAAATAGAGTAATAGTATCTTCTAAATAAATTTTGAAAAATAATATACAAAAATGAAATAAAACCGATTAGGACAAGTTCTGAAATTTGGAAAACATTTCCGTAGAAATACACTATAGTTTCCTGTCTTATAAAAAATTGTAAGGCTGTAAACTACAATTACTCTTTATTTCTTAAGACGGAAAAAGCTGGCGCTACAGAAAAAAAGACATTGCCATGTCCTTTTATGGTTAAATTACCAAAGTGAAACCAATATATTAATTCTGTCACTGATGTTAGTTCTATGATTCCTCATATGGCATATGTTATACAATCTTTAAGTAAATCAAAATGTCTTACATCCCAAAAACATATCTATAAACTGCTCAGTAAGTTAACGCATGATCTGAGTGACCTTGTGTAGTAAGTGTTACAATGAATTCAGGGCTTCTATATCGTAAAATGCCTAGTTCGGACCTATTCAAGCTTGTTGTAAAGAAGTTAATTCATTGAATACGAGCCATAACCTCCGACATGTTCCGAATCAGACGAAGCTTAAGGACCAGTCTAGAATAGGGAACTACAACAGCAAACATTTACCACTTTTCTAAGAATACGCTCCCATCTTCTTCTTCTTCTTTTACTGAAGGATTGGACAGTAGTTGGTTTAATCGTGCTTTATTCTTCTTAAATGTTGTGCCAGTTTTCTTTATACTCTATTATTCGTTTATTGAGTAACTTTCCAATTCTCCGAGAATTAACATTGCGTTTGGTATTCAGTTGATTCTTGTGCAGCTATTATGCTTTTTATAAATTTAATTTTCTTGCATTGTATGCTACCATAGCAATGGGTTATGTACGAAACTAGAAGCCGCTATTCAGACAAGAGTTTACGGCTGGTAACTGTTTTTCTATCCAGGTCGTAGAATCTAACAGGTTGCTTTGAAGGTTATCGCGTACATTAATTAGAAAAGAACTTCAGATAGACTCATTAACTTTATTGATTAATCAGATACATTACACTAAGTCTCAGTTTTTGATTAACAATCTACATAAAGCAAACACATTTCGTTTACACTAATTAAGTAGTTTCTACTAGGACAAAGTTGTCAATTGGTGACACCAGTATTGCATTTATCGCCGAAACAAGTTTTACATGAATATACTGTTAGGGTTATGGGATCTTGAGCGGCGAACGAGTACAGAACGGTGCACAGGTCTGGATTGGAGTTCTTAGTACAGCCTCTCGTAAACCTTCGTCTACCTGCCAAACCATAGAATAAAACACAATATTTGTTTTGGTAAAAAAAGAGGTAAATTTTAAAGACAACCCGTACTTACCCGCCTGTCTCAAATCATAATTAAAGCACATCCCCATAGCTCCACCCGGACAACTCACTATCTCCATGGCGGAAGGTTCGCCCCTAGCACACTCCCCATCAGGCTCCCCTTCGCACTCGTAGCATAGCACTGCTTCTCCTATAGCAAATGCAATAAAGAAGCAGTTGCACAAAACCATCAAAAAGTTAAATATATGCGAGAACACGTTTATGACTTACGACTTCTGCCATTGAAACAAGAGCCGAAGCAAACAACACAAAACCGCTACAGTGAATAGTCACTAAAAAAGCACTATTGGACAGAGTGAGAAATGCGATCACTAAAGAATTATGTGAAGTTCAAGAGGTTATAAGATGGGGCCGCAAAATAAGAATATGTTGGAGAGGTCACGTACAGCGTATAGAGACAACAGAAATTACACATGCGGTAACGAAACAGGCTCCGGCAGAACAAAGAGACAGAGGAAGGCCTAAAACACGCTGGGGCAATAGCTGGACCTCCATATTTCAAAAAAATAAGCTGTTTAAAATACAACGTAAAGGCTTAAAATATGTGGAAGAAAAAGAAGAACACATTTCATTTATAAATGAAGAGTAAACTATATAAATGATGAAAATAAATATGAGTGTAATTAGTATAACTTAGACACTTACCTGAATGAACTAAAACAAATGCAAGGCACAAAGCTAGAAAAACTTTAATGGAGGCCATGTCTGACTTTAACACTCTCAGCTGCATGCAATTTCTGATTAAATGCCGATTAGAAAACCTTTTTATAGGCTTCAATCCCGGAAAGGTTAAGTAAAAACACAATTTTATTTTGTTAACCGTTTGCTCACTTCGCGAGATTGCACTTGACTTTCGTACTGATATAGCCGATAAAATCTTAGTTAAGGATAACAAAGCAAACTTTAAGCGTATCTATAAACAACCACACTAAGTTCCTCGAAAATTATGAAATAGTGTCCATTTTTCCTGTTTTTTTCAATTTACTCTTGAGCAACGAACAGAAGACGAGAATTGCATATAAATATATGCGCTATTAAAACATAAATAGCACCGTGTTGCATATTGAATTTCTTAAAATTTTATATTTTCAAAGAAAGTAGATACGCTTACAGTTTGGATTTCTCTACTTTATTGGAGGTTGTTAGCACATGCCGTATGCAAAGTGAATATTTTGAGGTGTCGCTCTCTGCATGTCATTTGTCTAGCGGTTAGATTGGTGGACTCGGCCATCGTCATCTTAGAATAATGTCCCGCCCATTTCCATTTCCATCTTGTACACCTATTCTGCGTCAAATAGTTTGAATTTGAATTCTCTCCCTAAGGGTGATTTCCAGCATTGACAGTGATCTTTCCATTTTTAGGTGCATTATTGATGTTTCTCTTAGTTACTGTGAGTGTTTCTGCTCCATATGTAAATACAGAGAGTATGTATTGATTAAAAACAAACTGCTGAGCAAGATAGGCCTATCTCATGTTCTAAGTGTATTTCTGCACTGCTCGATCTTTGTATTATTGGTTTTTGTAGTCGCCCAGGACAAGGTTTATCATAAACTGGGTTTTTGATCAATTAATTTTTAAACCAGCCTTTGCCTAAGCTTGTTGCATCATATGTATCATCATAGTTTATGACTCCTGCAATAGAGTTATGAAATGTTTGAAAATGAGTGTATCACCTTGTCTTACTCCTCTATCCATTTTAAACATACAGAGGACTGATGAAGCCCATCGGTTTGTAATTTGTAGGTCTGTGGCATCTCCTTATCATGCTTGATAAACTTGATTGCATTGTTCGACCTATTCCATCCACAAGGAATTTATTAAATAAAACTTTAGGGCTTTAATAATTTTTCGCCACCTTTCCTTGATTACCTATATCACAGGTACTCTTCGCCAACGGATTTATTGTTTTTCATCTCTTCTACGGCTGATGTATAGTACATTCCCTCAAAACTCAGGGCTAACCTTTTTTTTAATTGCTCACTTACAAGAGATTACACAAGTAAACATAATAAACGTCAATAGTAAATTTATTGTTAAAGGTTTGGGCAAATGTTGCTAATTAACATCGCAAAGTGGGCTTTTCCGTCGTCTCTTACAGCACTGGTAAAGTCTTTATAAAAGCTTTCAACCTCCTTTTCGTTTCGCTGGTTGCTGCGTAGGCTTGGACGATCTTTAACCAATACTTTCTATTCAGGTGAACAACTAGGTGTATGACGGTCGGGCTTATACTTCTAATATATTAATATGGCCTTAAAATGGCAAAGTATTTTAAATAAAATATAATTATCATGCAGCTTAATTATAATACAAATAAGAAAGATATTAAGTCCATCAATACGGTTTTATCATTAAAAATTCTAATTTATACAATGGAATAGACAGTTTCTTCAGTAAACGTTGACTTTCCATTATTGAAACAAAGATCAATCACAAAAAATCGAAGTTATTAATCCAGTTACATGTGAAATTGTTAACGATACCAGCTAATTGTCCAATCGTTGATTGCAAATGTAACGCGAATTTGGTTGGTGACAGTAATTTTAAAGTAAATTGTTATATTAGTCAGTTTTTATGCAGAAAGTAAATATTATTAAAAAGGACAAAACATGTTCCTTACATATTTGTTGTATAAACCGGTTATTATTGCACAATGATGTATAATAATTGGAGACAGACACAATTTAAGAACAAGTTAACCTAAGATATGACATGTTTTGCTGTATGTCACAATGGTTCAAAAGTAGGAATCTGTAATTCTTTGATATTTGATTTTTAAGGTTTTGAGGAATATAAATAAATAACAATAACAAATTGTGTGTGTAAAATTTTGAATTAAAATGACACCAGCTTTAAAATCAAGCTAAAGGTATAAACATTCAATTATATAAAAAAATTAATTCTGGTATGTGCCCAAAAAAGGCGTTTTATATAAAATAAATGTAGTCATCATAGGACGTTTGAACAAAGAAATATTAATATGTTGGTGGTATGCGTGTAGCATAACTAGCAGGCGCAGGCGTTGCTGATGACGGTATGAAGCAGTCCATGCAGTAGGTGTCCATTATGTCAATGAAGATAAATTGAGCTCGAATATAGAAAAACCAAATTGTAAGTAAAAACAAAGATAATATTAAAAATACCAGATGTGAGTCAAAATATAGACATTTTGTTAGATCATTTTCGACCTCTTTCGTTTTGCTCAAAATTACGTTTATTTGTCGCCCGAATTCTTACTGATTACGGCCCTGTACTAGTTTTATGTGAATTTATTTTGACGGGCGATGAAATGCTTGCGCCTCGCATATTTATTTCGTGACCGTGAATTCCTTCTTTGATTTCGTATTGCTGACACTGTATATAAGCGCCCCAAATTCTGTGCATCGCTTTTGTTGCCCTTGTAAATAGTTCTCGGAACTACGTCGTTTATGGCAAGCAGTGCCGTTTAGTTTCAAATCTCCGAATTACAGCGATAACGATAAGACATTCTTTGTTCACTGTTCCATATAGATCGCTTTGTATCTCAACCTTCAACTTGCCTTCTGCCTGATGTAATTAAGCTTTCAAAATAAGGCTTACTGAAATCTTTGTTGTCACACATTTAAACACCGATTTCAGAGCTTAAATTTAGTTCTGGGTATTTTTTTAAGAGCCGCGCTGGTAATTGATACTTAAGCTCGTAAATTTTCCGTGCGTGGCTTAGTAGTGCATTGGAACCCTTATCTTGTGTTTCGTTACCCGGGGCTTCTGGAAACTTTGCTTATTTTGCTAATACAGCTATGACATCATGCTGCGTGTAGTTGCACCAAGCTTTGGGTAAAGGAAATAAAAATTGATAACTCCTTAGGGAATGAGGCATTTAAAATTAGTGGTTTCGGAGTTCTAAACTCTTTTCCGTGGTGTTCTTCACGCAGAGTCCAATTTGAAATAAAGAATCTGTACCCAGCTTTTGAGTAAACTAGACGTGGTGTTTGTTTTGCACCCTCGGGGGTCGCCTCGGCGATTCGCCGGGGGACCTTTTGTGTTAACCCATTTCGGTGCTCTCCAGTTAAATTAATGTTTTGTAAAGGATTTCTGTTCTTTCCCCGCGAAACGCGTTGTGTGTGACTCGATTGACGTATCAGCGGGCGGCGTTTTTAATGTTTGTTAACCAACCCCAGAGCCGGGGGAAAGTTATTTTGCACATGGTTGCACATCTAGTACAAGACGCCCTATGAAGCCCACGTAGTTTTCCCATAGTGAGTGGGGAAACGTCTGCTTTTTGCAAATTTTGCTACGTTCAGCCGATCTCGAGTTTTCTTTCGTTCCCGGGGGGGGGGGGACGACCGCATTCCTTGTGAATTTCCTCTGCCCTCTTTTGGACCGCTGTCTACCGTTCCACAACCCTTGGGTCTACCTTGTTCTACACTGCAGGAAGCAATCACCACTCCCCAGCGTCCTTTGCAGCATCACCGAGGCTTGGACTTCCAATAGACTACCATGCCTGGGCTAAGGTAAAATTGTACATTGTTAACTATTTCTGTTACGCTTATCCAGTGCCGGGTGTGTTATTATTATTTGTTTATTGCGGAGTGTGCGGAGTTATGAACATTGCGTACGTCTTTGTATTTTAAATATGTCAGTTGATCATTGAAGGGGGAAGCTTTACTCCTGCCAATATTTTAGTTGTTTATTCTTTGTAGCTCTGTTTAGACTAAGTTAGTTCTTGCGCGGGACCCCTTTTGTTCTCAGCTAGGGTGTTACCTTTTTGATAGCCGACTTTTGGCTTGATGTACTAAAATTTTAATCATTAAATTTCATTATTGGCTAAATTAATTATTGGTTTGATTTAAATGTGTGAACCTATTGAGTCTTCAACTAAAGACGGCTTTAGCCGAGTGTAATTTCATGTAAAGACCAGAGCATGCGATAGAACGCGTAAGCCCTTAAGATCAGGGGTGTTTTGTATTTTGTTATTAGCTTCCAGAGCGGTGGCTATCGAAGGTAAGTGACTTCGATTTTTGTGGCCACCCTACGTTTGCATCCGGCGTCGGTGCAGCTGACGAGTGAAGCTGGAGCGGTGTAAAGCAGCCTGGAGGACTTCTTCATAGCTACGTGGTATTTCTTGTTTTTGCTGCGTTAGCAATTCTCTGTTTAAAAACAAGTGGTGCTCCGAGCATTTTCCCCATTTATGAATTGAATTGTTAGGGATTAGAATAGGATAACCCCTGTCGGTTTTGTTAAGTTTGTCGAACCACGCCTTCCCGATTAAGCTAGTTGAGGGTAACAGAAGCCGAGCATCTGCTTCGAGACACTTTTAGATCTGTGTCTTTTAGGAAACCGGCAAACCCTTCTAACCCTAACCCAACCCGCTCTTTGACGTTGAATACATGCAATGTCGATTCATTAAGATTATACCGTAACAATTTAAGTAAACAAAACTACTTATTAAAAAAAATAAATTAAAGAAAATAAATTATAAATAAATTACAGGCCAGCAAAGTTAACAGTGGTTAACCAAAAAGGTTTATGAAATAATTTAAAAATAAACATTAAAATAAACTGCATGTAAACATACAGTATTAATTATTTAAAACTGAATTCATAACAAAATTTACTAACGATAATTGGATTAAACCTATAAACATTAAAAAGTACTGATTTATAATCAATAATGTTATATGCCATTTGCGTATGTCTAAATTGTGTAAAAAAACAAGATTGAGAGTTGGACAATTGATTTGTTTACAACATGATAAAACCTTGAAAGAATTTTTTTTCTTATCAATAAAATTAAACTAAAGTCAAAAAGGCCCGGATCAATACATAATTTTCAATATGTTTTTTGTGGAGCACATATCCTACTCCTCTTACCAAGATTTGTTCTCCTGCGTAGCAGAAAGATTTTCAGAATTCAATATAAGGTGATTTTGGTCTCTACCCCGGACTTCAATTAATACCTATTATATCCCATTTTATATTCTTACGCTCTTCTTTTACTTGTAATAGTTTTTCATCGATTGACAAAGTTCTAGCATTTTATGTTACTATATACCGGGTGTACCACGTAGTACGGGCCATACTAAAAACACAAAGAATCAACTAACGCTGCGACTTACATGAGAGATCTCGATATAAAACACGGCGATTTCCATAGAACACGATGAATAATTCTGCAGTCTTTCCAAGTGGCCATTTAAATTTTCTTCTCTGTTGAATAGATATTCATGTTTGTCCAGAACCACTGAAAACGAAATGAAGCAAACTTAAAAATTGTCAGCTGACGTTGTTACGACAACAGAACTATGAGACGTTATGAGCACAAATCACTAAACTTGATGCGAGTTGTATATGATCTGAATCAAGATTAGAAACCAAATTTAATTTATTTTCGTAGTCTTCTATATCTAGCTACTCGGTTGAATATTGTTCTTCGACAAAACTGTCATTATCATTATCACAATATCACATAGTTGACGATTAAAAAATGACAACTCGAAGAAATACTTCTTCAATTAACTCAATTGGGAGGCATAGCAAAAAAATAGTAAAATTCAAAGGGAGAATTGCAAAAAAAGATTTTGGGAACGTTTGTAAACTACACTCTAACTTCAAAACCTTAAAGTACAATAAAATCAGTTAAGTAAATATTGAATATCTTCCTTTGATGCCATTTACGCCACTGCCTCGGGTTCACCATATCGGGAAAAATTAAAAGCGCGTGGTGAGCTATAATGTTCCAATTTCGCCCTCAACGGGGTTTTTATTGTGTACTGGTTGCGATCTCTCATCAAAGATGAGTGTTTAATTAACGAGCGGCGCTGGAAGCGCCGAGAAGTCCATATTTCTTCACACTGTTCTTATTAATAAAGGCGCCCCCGCTCGCTGGTAATAAAACTGCAATAAATGCATTAGCCGACACCCTCGCTAACAAAACACAGCTAATTTCTAAATAAACCCCTTTTAATCGCTCGCACCCCGGGGGCTGGAATCCTCGTAGTGAGGGGTAGACTAGTAATAATATTGAGTTAACTAGAGAACTAGCGCATCAGGCCTCGTCCCTTTCTACGACTAAGGGTTGGACGAGGACGCGAGCTCGGCGTCTGCAGTGTTTGTTAAAACCTAATGTTGTCTTATAGTTAATCTGCATACAGCCTGGTGAAAACTGATAACGCAGAAGCGAGAGGTGACGATGGGGCTAATCCTCTGCGAAAAGAGAGGGCAATTCTATCGGAATTAGCTAAATGAATTCTAAATAAGCAGTGCGTAGGTAGATGGCTGCGTGTATCAGCTTGATATATTAATTTGGCGTGTTTGCGTTGTAATAATCATTTTATCTATCAAGTCGTCGCATAACTTACTCGACATATCACAATTTGGATTTGTATTCATGGACCCGTGGGGGCTTTAAACTGAGGATATACAGTCACACGGTTTATCACGTGGGAAACGTTTTATTTTCTTTTAACGACGGTTGAACACAATGGTAACTCGGAGAAAACCTGCAGAATCGAGGCTGAGGAAGGGTTTTCAATTGACTTCCTTTCAAAGAACTGTTATTATAAACAAATTATCCAAGTAAGAGTTGGCGAATGTCGAGAGCTACTTTATGTTTTAGTCTTTTATCACTTCTAGTTGAACTTACAATCGTTGCATTTCTTTCCACTATAAACGATTTCATGGTGTTGAAGTTGTTCTACTTCTTTCTTCGCCACCACGGAAGTCCTGCTGATGTCAGTTCTCTCCAGATTACCCTATTTTCTACCCCTGGTATTTCTGGCCATTATCCCAGATATATTTTCTTTCCACATGCTTGGGGGGTACATTTATTTACAACTACACTTAGCGCCCCTAGTTCCGTCTACATTCATAATCTCATACTCCAAGATGTTTTTATCTACCTCTTCGTCCTCCATTCCCCAGTCGTGCTTTCGTTGACGGTAAAGTATACATATAATAATTGCAGGGTAGCTTTTTGATTACTACCTTTATCTTCGAACATGCTGCATTTGCCCACAATTAATAGTTATAGAAACTAGCAAGATAAAATTGACTATATACATGAAAACAACCGCTACTCAATTGTAGACAACGAGACAAGACAAATCCACAGTGCTTATTAAAAATGTCATACCACTCCAAAGTAATCTACTATACTTGGACTACGTATGATATTATTCACATATTAGGCCAGTCGATAAGTCTTTTAAAATGGCTGTTAGCGGGAGTAATTCCGGACAAGCTGGAATAAATTTTAATCTGTTCTGTTGGGACTCAGAAAATATATATTAATTTTGCACCTCTTGACAGGCCCGGATTTAACTTCTATGCTTAAAAAAAGGTCTAAATTTTCATATTTTTCCTAATATTAGTAAATATCTCGATTAGTATCAACTTTTGAGCAAAATACGTAGTTATCAAAATTAAAGAAGAGTAAATTCTCTACAAAAAATGTTCTATACATTTTTGTCATACATTCGCTTGTTTCGAATTCATAGGCGTCGAAATATATATTTTTTCGAGCATTTGCTTGTTACTTTCTTTTACGATAAGAGAAGTATTGGATTCACCCGAAAAATTCGAAATTGAGTTTTCAACAGATCTTCACGTTTTAAAGTCCCCTGAACCCAAAAACATGTTTTTGTTCATTGGTCTGTCCGTGTGACTGTCTGTCTGTGTGTCTGCCTGTGAACGAAATATCTCAAAAACAAAAACAGGTATGACGTTTAAACTTCATATATAAGTTTTGTGTACTATCTAGATGCGACAGCAAGCTTTTGAAAAAAATCGAATAACCGGAAGTAGGTGTTTACTCTTGTGATTTTTCAGTTTTTTCTATTTTTTCAAAAACGGCTCTAACGTTTTTTTTCAAATTTTACATTTTTATTAAATTTTTAATGTGTATTGATGTGAGCTAGGCAATTTTTCAATTTTCGAACACCTCTAAAATGGGTTTCTTTTGTTTTCTTTTCCAATTTTTTTTATTAACTCCTATTTTAAATAGAACACCCAGTATATTATTACATTCTTGAATTCAGCTTAAAATTTTATAAAAACTTTGTCTCTTGAACTAACGCTCTATTTTGTACGGTTTTTGTAAAAATTGCAATTTTTGAAAAATTTTTACAAATGCTTGTATGTATGTATGTATAATACTTGCGGTGTAGAGGCTGGTGATTTATGTGCTTGCATCTGGCGGTACAATTCTCAACTTGCCCGGATTTGGGATACAAAGTTAAAGATTAAAAATAAAATTTTGGCTAATTATAAGATCACTGTAAAAGGAAGTTGTGTGCGTGTATCCACCAGATTTTTTAAATTATTATTGACGTTCGATGCGACAAAATAGTATATTAAAGTATGAGTGGATAACAAGGTCTTTAAAACACGCGCGAATTTTCGAGCACGACTGCGTAGCCGGAGTGCTCGAAATAGAGCAAGTGTTTTAAAGACCAGTTATCCACGAATACTTTACGCTATTTTTTATTATACCTCCAATACTGGAAATAAATTACGCACTAAAAACTAAAAATAATTTTTGTCGTGATAAATCGAGAGAGCATAATAATATTGCTACTATAGTTACGAGAATTATTTACGTTTTTGTCGCGTCCATGTCCGTTGTTGCATTCAGTCGTTTCCTTGACAACCTTTAAAGCTCGGCGAGCTTTAATCGCCTGTATTCGCACGCTCAGGCGTGCTTTAAATGGCGATTCTGATGCAGGTATACTAAAAAATTCTTTTTCGTATTATATACGATTTCTATTACTCATGTAAAGAAATTATGTCGCTTACTTTGTACTCGCTCCCACACCACCTAGAGGTAGAGTACGTGGCGCGTTTTTACTTCCTTTTACAATAAAGGAAGTATTGAATTCACCCCAAAAAATCGAAATTGAGTTTTCAACAGATCTTCACGTTTTAGAGTCCCCTGATCCCAAAAAACATATTTTTTTCATTGGTCTGTCTGTCTGTGTGTGTCTGTGTGTCTGCGGAAAGAGGTATGGCGTTGAAACTTCATATATAAGTTTTGTGTACTATGTAGATGCGACAGCAAGCTTTTGAAGAAAATCGCATAACCGGAAGTAGGTGTTTACTCTTGTGATTTTTCAGTTTTTTTCGATTTTTTCAAAAATGGCTCCAACGATTTTGTTTTAAACTTTACATTTTCAATAAATTTTTAATGTGTATTGATGTGAGGTAGGTGATTTTCCAGTTGAATACTTCTAAAATGGGTTTCTTTTGTTTTTTTTTCAATTTTTTTTATTAACTCCTATTTTAAATAGAACAGCCGGTATATTATTACATTTTTGAATTCAGCTTAGAATTCTAGAAAAAATTTGTCTCTTGAACTAACACTCTATTTTGTACCGTTTTTGTAAAATTTGTAATTCTTGAAAATTTTTGACAAATGCTTAAAAATTTAGAATCAAATTTTTGGCTAATTATAAGATTACTGTAAAAGGAAGTTGTGTGCGTGTATCACACCAGATTTTTAAGTGGTATCCCCAATAGGCCTAATCCACTATTCCAACTAGGGTTTCCAAGTCCCGGGACCAAAAGTGTTTTCGGGACTTACAAGCTAAATTTCAAGTCCCGGGACTAGTCCCGAAGATCCCGAAAATGGTCCCGAAGAGGAAATAGTGTTCAGGTGAAATTTCCGAATGCAATTTCCAAAGAAAAACAAGTGTTTTAAGTTAAATAAAGTATTTATGTGCTGATAATTTGCGTTGGGGCTCGTCTACAACTTCATTGCTTTCTTCTGGTACTAAAAATGTTATCGCTCTTCATCTTTTGCTTTTGTTTGAACTGCAAAGTGTTTGTGTAATCCTTTCGTCAAGCTGCCTCTGATTATGATAATTTTGTAGGAACCAAGTTTACATTTCGCCAATTGTTTATCTTCATTATATAAAATTGTTGACATATTGACTTCAAATTTATTTTTTTATGGAGAATGAAGGTAGGTTGCGAATCGGAATTCATTCTAATTGTAACGCTTTCGCAGACAAATAACGAACACACCCCAAAATATAAATTATTTAGCTTCTTCGCACATATCTAAATCCAACAAAAAACAGACAAATACATAAATAGAAGTAGATATGCAAATGTCGCTGAAACAACACACAGGTTTAATAATTCTAACCTACCGAAAATAATAGCTCTCCTGCCTACGCAAAACCCAAATAATGCAGAATGTGCAAGAGGCATGAGTAATACGCCGGACGCCGGTGAATGCCCGTCCTAATTCTCTGATATCGAGTATACGCACACGTGTTGACATGGTCCCGGGACTTCGCCTGGGCTGGCTGTGGTCCCGGGACTCGATTTTTGTGGTAGAATCCCGGGACTGTCCCGGGACCGGATCCCGGGACTGGAAACCCTAATTCCAACTTTGCTAACTTCAAGTGTCTTTTGAAGTTGAAGGCTCATAATTTTTTTTTTGCCTTTTTGATATTAGTGGTTGTTCAATATCACCTTGACTTTCAACAATAACTGTGTCATGTTCCGAATTTGGAAAACACACAAACTTACTACGGATATAATTATGCCAATAGAACACGAATTTGACATTTATTTCATTCCAAAAACTGCTAGATGGACTTTTTCTAATTTTACCAGAGGTACTTGTACTGGTTTTATGCTTAATTGCCATAGAACCTACATTGACAATCTATAAAAGCATTTGCATGTTTGCAAGAATGCCTGCAATAAGAAAATCAGCAAATGCTCTTAAAATATCCAGCTTTGGCCGCTTATAACCTCGAAACAGGTAGTAGTACAATAAAAATGTGTAGAACATTTTTTGTAGACTATTTCCCACATCTCTTATTATCCAATGAAAAGCTATGCTTTTTCAAAATTCAACCAATCGTGTGTTTTTGTAGTGGCAAAAACTCGAAATTTTCCCTTGGGATTTTGTCAGTTTCTTTTGCCACTTGCATCCACGGCAACCACCAAATATGTTGCTTTAATCAAGGTGGTATTTAAGAAACGTCATTTAAACTGTCATTGCACATCAGTATAAATGTCAAACTGAACCCACATTTGGGAAATAGTCCACAAAATGTATTTCGGGCTCATGATTTTGCTCGGCAAATGTTTTACTCACGATTTGTTGTTTTTTTGGCAATGCCCCTCGACAAACTAACTTTGACAAATTCCCTCGCCTTCGGCTCGGGAATTTGATCAAGTTAGTTTGTCTTGTAACATTGCCAAAACAAAATACTTTCGTAAAACATTTTTACCGGCAAAAGTATTTGCCCTTAATACATTATTACTGATAATTTACCCTCCTTAAATTTTGATAATGATATATTTCACTCTAAAGTTGATACTAACCTAGATATTTACAAATAATGAAAAAATTGAAATTTTCTGCCCTTTTTTCAAGATGGTGGCCAAATCCGGGCTTTCTAAGGGGTGTAATTTTAAGAGACATTTCTTAACACGAAATCAAACATATTAAAATTAATTCCAGCTTGTCCGGAATTGCTCCAGCTAACAGCCATTTTAAAAGACTTATCGACTCGTCTATTAGCCAAAATTTGATTTTTAATCTTGAACTTTGTATCCCAAATCCGGGGCAAGTTGTGCATTGTACCGCCAGATGCAAGCACATAAATCGCCAGCCTTTACACCGCAAGTATTATACATACATACATACATACAAGCATTTGTCAAAAATTTTCAAAAATTGCAATTTTTACAAAAACCGTACAAAATAGAGCGTTAGTTCAAAAGACAAATTTTCTCTAAAATTTTAAGCTGAATTCAAGAATGTAATAATATACTGAGTGTTCTATTTAAAATAGGTGTTAATAAAAAAAATTGGAAAAGAAAACAAAAGAAACCCATTTTAGAGGTATTCGACTGGAAAATTGTCTAGCTCACATCAATGCACATTAAAAATGTAATAAAAATGTAAAATTTGAAAAGAAACGTTAGAGCCGTTTTTGAAAAAATCCAAAAAAACTTAAAAATCACAAGAGCACCTACTTCCGGTTATGCGATTTTTTCAAAAGCTTGCTGTCGCATTTAGATAGTACACAAAACTTATATATGAAGTTTAAACGTCATACCTCTTTTCGTTTTTGAGATATTCTGTTCACAGGCAGACACACAGAAAGACAGTCACACGGACAGACCAATGAACAAAAACATGTTTTTGGGTTCAGGGGACTTTAAAACATGAAGATCTGTTGAAAACTCAATTTCGAATTTTTGGGGTGAATCCAATACTTCTTTTATCGTAAAGGGAAGTAACAAGCAAATGCTCGAAAAAATATATATTTCGAAGCCTATGAATTCGAAACAAGCGAATGTATGACAAAAATGTATAGAATATTTTTTGTAGAGAATTTACTCTTCTTTAATTTTGATAACTACGTATTTTGCTCAAAAGTTGATACTAATCGAGATATGCACTAATATTAGAAAAAATATAAAAGTTTAGACCTTTTTTTAAGCATAGCGGTTAAATCCGGGCCTGTCAAGGGGTGCAAAATTAATATATTTTTTCTGAGTCCCAACAGAACAGATTAAAATTTATTCCAGCTTGTCCGGAATTATTCCCGCTAAAATGTACTTGTCGACTGGCCTATATGAGTATAGCAGCTACAAAAGTACAATCAAACATAGTTCAAGTAATGTATGGTAGTCAAGATGATGGATATTAGAACACGAAAGACCGTCAAAAAGGTGAATATTGCTGCATACTAATATCGTCAGAGGAAATAGACCTGCAATAAGTACATTGCGTTAAGTAAGAATGTAAGGTACACAGGCTAGAAAGAAAATTAATACATATAAATTAATACAAGAAAATAACGACTGAGCTTGCCTTTCTAGCAGATGAAGGAATTTTAGTCTGCAAGCTAAGCATTTTCCGAAAACAATCTTGTTGAATTTGGTTATTTCGAATTGTCCCTCATTTTGTTGGCACATTTAGCAACGCAGTTTTACTTCTGTAAACTTTTATGACAATTTTTATAAGGTTATTCTTAAGAGCAATTTTTATTCCTATTCCTCACGATATCGTTGCTTTTCTTCTTCGCTAATCGTTGGCTCGGTAAAAGCAAATTTTCGTCGCCGAGATTATTTGTATAACGAGCAATTCATTTGAAACTCGTATTTATTTTGGCTAGAAATATTTAAATCGACTCTCGTAGTAGAACTAAACACTTCTCTAACTTCACTGTGTTCTCGCTAATTTTTGTTAAATAATTATGTTATTAACTATAAGAATAAACAATTCTCATATATACTTGCTCGGTTCTAAGAAATGGATTCTATTATAATAAATATTATTATTATTATTCCGTCTGTGGTTGCAAAAGGTACCGCTGTTGCTATCCGCAATGACTCTGCAATCCAGGTAACTTCTAGATCTTTCTGCTCGTTTCTTTGATCCAAACACCTGCATACATCTTCCAGCTCTCCAATTCCTTTGCTGCTTTCGATCAGCCCAACACTTAGTTGCACTGTTACATTTAATTTTATTATCAAATCATCTCTGACTGATTATAGTATAACAAGTTCAAGGAACTACTGTAACTCTGCCTGTTCAGGCAATAAACTACAATCGGAAAGAGTTAATTTTGATCAACAAGTTCTAGTTTAATGAAATTAAACATTCTGTGTTATTGGATATTGGTTATTACGGCTAGACCATTAATGACTAGAGACGAGGCCTCTGCACTCCGAAGTAACGTCAGCACACAGCACAGGCAGGTTTACAGGTATCCATGCTCTGGGTTAAATCGCATAAGCAGAACATGTTTACAACGTTAGAAAGAAGGACTTTTGTAGAAACGTGGTTATTAGTCGTAAACTGAGCTTTTAGTCGTACCCTCTTTGCTTTTTCCCATAATTTCGAACAATTTTGAATTTTAGTATGCCTTGCGTAATAAATACAAAATTCCAAATTTGATTTACTTATTTGTTAACGTACTAGTTAGTTTTTGAGTATCTTTGCTTTGCTCAATTGACTATTATTAATCATTTTAACAGAATAATTTTCCTCAATGTATTGGTTGTAACATTGATTATAATCTTCGCTATAATTTCCTTGGTATAATATTAACACCAATAAAATTAACTAAATTTTCTTTAAGAAATTTGCATACCTTAGCGAGCTGTGAAAAAGTAAAGTTCGTCCACGTAATCCACTTTCTACGTAAAACTACATTCTTAGGGAACCTAAATGAATACACTTTATTCCTTTTTGTGATACTGCACCCAGGCAAGAAACACTTATACAACATAATAATTTCACTTCGTACGTGGTGTTAGGATTATATGGTGTGCTCGCGCGCATATGTATTGCTATCCTTGTCGCACACTGTCACGTCAGCTTGGGAGCAGATTTGCCACACTACATTGGTAAAATTCTCGTAATTAATCTCTGTAGCTCTTATTATTAAAGTTGGAGAATACATGCAAATACGAAAGTTGAGAATATTTTTATGGTTAATAAAACTGCGTTATTAAATTTATTAACACAGGTTTTCTTAATAAAATACGTAATGTAAAATTATTTCGCAAACTTTTTAATTGTTGACATAGTAAATACAACAAGACTTATAGTTAGAAGTAGTAACATTCGCAAATTAAAATAGAAAAAATAATGCAAGTATTTATTTTGCACATTTAGCTGTGCAACAAATACCAAAGCAATAAGCAAGTCTGTTGTATTTCTATTGTCCACCTATATTTTTTACATTCGCCTGCTTAGACAATTTCTTCTGCAATTTTCGTTTACAGTTTGAAAAACTTATCTTTTTGTTTAGATGCCTTAATCTGATAATCTAGTTCGCGCCATACAAAGAATACGGGAACCTATTTAAGTAATTGTGGTTATTGACAACCGCATCAACCAATTTTTTTTTAAATTAACGACTCTTTTGACAATAATTCACCATGTAAACGTCTAAAGTGTGTGTCTAGAATTCGAGCTAATTGCATTAATTGTCGTAACTTAACTCTGTAGGTGAATGTCAGATTGCAATTTGTTTATGAACACATCTGTCACTGTGACAGATAAAAATTTACACTGCATTAAGTTTACTTGCATCAAGCAAAAAGGAAACTAAGATGGCATGTACACAACAACGAGAGTAATAATCATAACAGTCAATAAAAATCATTTTTGTTAAGTGTTTTGTATATTTTAAGGAAAATAATTGAGGTCAAGATGTAATTTAGTTCTCTTTGACTTGGTAGTTTCTTTGCATCAATGGGTATATTTCAAGTTACGGCAAACTTCAATTTGATTATGGCATGCTGAGAATGAGTTTTTTTTTAAACACGATATAATCTTCGAGCAGTGTACTATCTTTATGAATATTTAAATTATCATTCACATCCTTGTTTTATAATTCTGAAGATTCAATTGTATTTGCAAAAAACTGCGGTTAAACAAGACTCGGTATTTTCTTCGGTATTTGTGTTCATTGTAAATATAAAAAAATGAATGTCGTCCCAGTACGTACCACCGAGTTCTGTACTTGATATGAAGTGGATTCGAGTGATTATTGGTGGCACCCATACCTCGAATGTAGGAAAAAGAGTTTTCCACTACATTCTGATTGAGTTTGTATGTTATTAAATAATCGATGTTATACTTATCGCGGCGGTAAAAATATAAATGTGTTAAGAGCGGTTGCTTAAAATAATACCCTTATGAAAAGGTAAAGAAGACTTGTGTTTTCCAACAACAATTTTATTTATTAACTATTTTTGTTTAATAACCCGTTCGCAAACGACGCTTTTCTGTATCACGGACAGTTAGTAATAAGGGCGGATGTTACGGCATGCTCCCAAGCTGACGTCATGCGCGGAACTGACCAAAATTGAACCGCTGCGTAGCACACCATATAATCCTAACACCACGACTTCGTATGTCTATCAAACGCTCTCATTAATACGATATAATTGAAATAAACTACTCTCGCGTTTATTTGCTGTAAACTGTTTTAACTGGTACCAAACCTCGCCATGCACCGACATCGAAGTTGTTGCAACACGTGTCATATGTATTTAGTTCGTAATAATTTGTCCAAAATTTCAACTAAAATCACTTACAGCAAAGCACAAATAATTCACAAAGGCATTAAATGACTTGTCTATTCAAACGCAGCTCAATAACATTCAATAATTGCTACTAAACATCGAACTACTCGTATAATATTCAGTGAACTCACAGGCGGCCGTTATAACCGTCATCACAAGCTCGTGACGTCAGAGGTAACTGGCCTTCGTGTCTTAGTAGGTAATGGTTAGTCATACTTTTAGCAAAGAGCATATAATTATAGGCTCTTTGCTTTTAGTAAAATATTTATATTAATGTGTTAAAGATAACCAACATCTTTACCTCATGCTAAACGCATATATTATTGATGTTAAACTATACTCTACATATTAGTTATATTAGTTTTTTAAGTTCAACTTTCCAATAATAGTAATGTTTAATTCTAGAAAAAAGAACGGTAACGCTACTTTGAACAGGGTTAAGCTCCAAGATTTTCAAGAGTCCTTTTAAAAGAAAACGTTAAGTACTAATTATACTGGCGGTTCCTCAAACTAATGTGTTCATTACCATAACCCATTTGATAGGTATTAGTCTCGAGAGTTAGTTTCTTTTAGAGTTCATAGTATAGTTCTACAATCAGAGAATAAACATATTATCCGGTATACGAAGGAATGCATTAATATGTCTTTGAGTTGACGTTTTTAGTATCGACATAAAAGAGTTACTACGATTTTTACTATATATATATTTACCTATGTTTTAAATAAAATGCCTTGCAACAAAACCTCTCATACGCCGCTACGTTTCTATTAATTACTTTTGCTTCTTCTTACTGCCAGCTAGCTCAATAGCAATGAGATCTCCCTTACCTTATTTCCTACGATCGTGATCAAGGAAAGCCTCTGTTGAAATAAACTTTCCAAAAATCTACCCGCATAAAAAACACATTTATTAACACACAAACCAACAACTTACATCTCTTGTTAAACCAACGATGCTAAAGAATACTAGTGTTAAATATGAGACCATAAAGTGGGTGGCTACTTTGCATTTAGAGGCACAACAATATTATGTCAATCGCGGAAATAACTGTTTCTAATATTCATTTATGTAACAAACAATAATAAATAACAGCTGTTACTCCTATGCATCGGTTTTAAACCTTGTTCACGCATACCTCCGAAAACTGTTAAAGCGCAGTGCTCGCGAAGAGCAAGAAGTAGTAACGCGCAGTAAGTAGTCATGATTTAAGTTTATTGTGTTGGTCTTCAATTTACATTAAAATTGATCAATCTGTGCTGATTTCATATATGGAATTCTAAATTATAAATTTTCAGCTCAAATGCAGTTTTTCCTTTTATAAAAGGACAAAAATTTTATCTAACCTAGTAGCCATTATACGGGAGACATAACGTTAGTAAAAGTGTGTCAGTTATCATTTTAACTTCGTTTATTTGTCACCTCTTTAAATAAAGCATTCTCACACACTGTGTATTAACGTAAATTCAACTTATCACACCCCGGAATCATTTATTTTTTAAATATTCTGTTTCGTTATTAAAATTGTAGTAAAACTAAGTATTTATTGTTATTTTGTTTTTTAACGCCTCTGTAGTTGTTTAGGATGCCATTCATGGGACCCCAATGTACATTTTGACACAATTTTTTCAGCGGGGTGCCATCCTTTATTCTTTTTATTGTTTGACTTTTTATGACTGTGTGGTAAAGTAAAAAATTGCACTGTATATTATTTCAAAACTATGAAAGGAAAGATCGTGAAGCTACTAGACCGCGAACAGTAATGATGTACATTGTACACGTACTGCTATATCTGTCCTAATCAACAACAGATATGTTTAGAGAGTTAAAACTCAGTTCATTAATAAATTTTGTTAATAAGTTACTTGGTTACTTGGCTTTTGTAAGATTTAAGTTTTAAGAAACAAGTGTTTTCTCTTGAGACTGTAGTGCTTTATTTTTTTCTCTCTCTAGAACTTTCAGTTTCCACTCTTTTGTGAAACCAAGTTTACGAATATATTTACTGAGGGCCACCATTTAAATTCCCCTATTAATATACGTGAAACCGCCGTTCATCTATGAATGGCATGGCCCCGTAGTGTACGCTGCCCATCGTATATAAATAAATAATGTGGGCACTTCAAAAACATCACGTCTCATATATATGTGTGACGTGGCATGCAATGTATTAAGGGACTTTACCCGTTTTTGTCTTCAAACATTTGAAAAACGATTTAATTTAGAATTATGCAGTAAGATATCAGAAGAAAACTCATTAAAAAGGTTTTTTGATAATATATACGAGCGTACCATTTAAAAAGCACAAAGTTATTGTATACAAATTTCTAGCACCTTTTATAGCAATAATACTCAGAGCCACTATTTCACACTCAAGAGATAATTTACAAAAAATATTTTTTGATAACTTTTTTTTCATTCAATTGCTTTCTATTATTTAGAGCAGCCGCCTGAAGTTTTCCATTTTTTTTAAATAAAATCTCCAAAACGGTTAACAGTAGACTTTATATTGAAATAATTAGTATTTCAACGCAATACTTTTAATCTACCTAAATATAATGCATTGCTTTAAAAAGTTTAGTTTGCCACACTTTTTTGAGCGTCTTGGTATAATTAAAAGTATTTTGCAAATGTGCACCACCTTCATACCTACAACTTCTATAAAAGCAAATTTTATGTAATTCTCTTAGTTTTAGAAATATCTTCCATGGTTGCTGGACCCTGTTTAATTATAACAATAAACAATAGTTCCCATCCTATGTCACATTTGTAATTTTTGCACAAATATTATGTCCAATATAATCATTTTTTATGATTTCTGGCTGCATCCATGTAGCACCTGATTTAATTACAATAGATAAATGACTCTTCCTCGGCCTAGCGGCCTCGAGGGCTCAATTTTTCTCTTGTGGATTATTTGTAGTATAACACCCTTATACCATAAATAACTATTATTGCACCAAGAAGCGTCTGTATAAAATAAAATACACATTTACTGGCTTCCTAAATTGCTAAACGAGCAAAAGCTGCATACAAATATTTGCATTAAAGTTGATTTAAATTCAGACGTATGTACAATGGGCTGCCTAAACCT
Source organism: Agriotes lineatus (assembly GCA_940337035.1). Classification (NCBI taxonomy): domain Eukaryota; kingdom Metazoa; phylum Arthropoda; class Insecta; order Coleoptera; family Elateridae; genus Agriotes; species Agriotes lineatus. The sequence goes on along the minus strand of CALNHX010003511.1, from coordinate 47,248 downwards.
CTGAATCATTGAATTCTTTGTTATGTAAGTGTATACAAACTCATTTTTGGCATCATTTTCGCGGTTGTGACGTACATTATAAACAATATAAATGCAGCGCATCTAAATTGGTTAAAATGCCAAAAAAGTACGAAAATAATTAAAAAATCGCATGTTGATTTACTTCTGATCACCCAGAACTATAACAAGCTCGACTTACTGATTTAATATGAAACAAGCTATTGCAAGAAATGTACTTTCACCATAATCAGTTTTTTACCGTGCTGATTTAGGACGGCATTGGGCTTCCTAAAACTTAAGTTTCCGTAGCCGAAACGTGGACCGTTTCGCTTTTGAGTTTTGCAGATTTCATACCGAATTACTCTGGTACATTCAAAGAAAACCCTATTGTCTCGCTATGCTCTGTATAGTAGCCGTGCCAGTGACGCTTTTATTTCAATATATCATTTCCCAATTATTCTACATTTTGAAGCGGTTCTTATTGTCAGCGTGTAGATTAACGCTAATTACTTGTAGAAAATCTGTGAACTACCGTTATCTATTCTTTCGACAAAGCTCTGGAGAAGCGTCTCTTACATCGCGTATTGAATTGAAGCCTGCTCCGCCTACAGATACCCTTGAACCTGTCCATTTTGGTTCCATCTGTAAGCCTGCAAATCTCGCTCAACTTTGGCGGTAACCAGACTCCTTATCGTAAATTACGCTTTATCGGCAATATATTATCAACTACTAAAAAACAGGTAATCGAAACTAAACTGATGGAAATGTGAGATCCTGGGTTCAACTTCTGCACAGGTTGCACATGGAGTGCAGTAATTAATTGGTCATCTACTGTTCTCATGTGGACGTCTGTGGCAGCTGATGATGTGTGGCTAATCACTGTGTTCTTGTACCCAGTGAACGTCCCATAAATACAGAGCAGCAGTGTTGCCATATTTCGATAACGAAGCGGTCTGGGCAATATGTTTCTATGCGTCTTAACTTAAAAAAGTCACGTTCTTCGCTCATGCTGAATTGGCAATGCAGAATCGCAGAATCCTACCCTAAATTCTCGTCAAGGGCCCAATTGCCAAATTTTCAGTTCTTCAATACCTACTAAACACATTCCCAATCAACACAACCTATATGTCTCTAAATAACTTACTAAAATGATTTTAGATGTTTTAAGACTTTTCAGAGCAGATTACGCTGTACCACTTTATTGTAGACAATTACGAATCACGCTACCAAACAGTTACACATATGCCCAACGCTAATTTTAAGTAGTAATTACCTAGTGCACTGTTACTATATTGGAGCAAATGCCAATTTTAGCAGATTTGAAAACTTGGGACACGAAGCAAAAATCTGTAGACTAGAAAATTTAATACCTGCTAGTGCTAATAATAGAGTTTTAGGTTTTTACTCGTTAATTCGTTAGCGCAGCCGGGCAAGATTTTTTTTTTTAAAAGCGAAATTGCCGCGTCTTCTCGCCTCGTTAATAAATTAATACTTCGCGACGGCTAGGGCCGGGAGCTTATCGTTCAAATAGAAATAATATAAAAGTATTAAGAATTCTTTATAAACTTAAATTGAAATCAAAGTATTCGAAATGGAATAATTAAAGCTGTAATATTCAGAACGTCGGGAATATAAATAAGGATCTCGGAGACGGCGATGAGGAAGAGGAATGACCGCAGGTTTATGAGAAACCGCCGGATAACTGACGTCGCTGCGGTTGAGGAAATTAAAATTACTTTGGAATATGCTTAGCTAAGCCAAGGGAAAATGGACACGGTTCATGTAATAACGATTTATGCCCATCCTCTGAAGGAGCGGGCTCTTTTTCAATCGAATTTGACCACGAATTATTCAGGGGATGCTCGTTTATTGGTTACTTTAAGCGTTACTTTCAGAAAGGGGAATTTGTACGTGTTGCGGGGTCGTAAATTTTAAATCATCATCCGTTACACGGCGAAGGGGTTGCGCGAGCGTTTTGGTTAACCATACGCCACAAAGGAGCTGTTATTATAGTCATTAAATGTTCATGCGGGTTGGATGTGCAACAACTCATTCTAATATTAAAAATGTACAAGAGTTGGGTATGACGCTCAACTAACAGGATTTATTCATGGTCTCTTCGCATATGATCTGGAACGTTTTTCCGGAAAGTAAACTGCAATTAATTTAGTAATATGTACTTTTAAGCCATCGCTGTTAGTAAATCAATCTCAACCGAAAGTGAACAATCCTCTATTACGGCGAATATAACATCCAACCAATAGCCCTTTAAGTCCGTCTGTCTTTCGCGCTATTAAGATGGTTTTTGAGTGTAAATATATTCAAAAAGATATAAGTATGATTATTTCCCAAGAACGCTCAAGCGAATCTTTCTAATTCAAGACGGCGGCCAGGATAATAAACGTTCCCTTTATCTATCGCAGTTGTTGAGCATTACAAATAAATTCAACTACAACCATTAGCCAGGGTTTAAATTAACGCTCGTCGCAGACGAAACCCTGCCGAAAATTTTGAACTGCCAGTGTCCATTCTTTATCGCCCCACAGATGCAAACCCGAAAGGTTTTTGGTTACACTGCGTATAAAACGGAAAAAATTTCATCCATTTTGGTTCACCTTTCGAGCCATGAGACCTATTTGCAAGCCCGCCTTCATCGCTCAACTTTTGGCGGATGCCGAGATTTTAGGCAACGTTTCTTAGCTTTTCACATCTGTTTTACGTCAAGTATGAACTGTATTCCAGCTAAGTTGTATATGTTTATTATCTAATATTGCATCGGAAATTTATCGTCAATTTGAAGCTAATTTTACATGCGTCAAGTATCGTCCATTCCTTTTATGTGTGTAATAAGAGTGCACTGGTAAAACCAGTGTTGAAGCACATGTCCGTTAGTAGTGCAGTAACGCCTTTAGCGCTCTGCAACTGGTGTGTAAATATTGTTTTTCCCTGTGAAGCTTTTTCGTAGGTAAACACATTTAACGTTAGGAGAAGCGGGTAAAAAACTTGAAAGAAGAAACTACTTTGGTTATCCTCACTTGTTGCGGTCAAGACTCGCTTAAATGTATTTTCATTAGTTATTTTAAAGACTTCTTAACTTTACAGTAAATACTATTTGACTTTATACATCGCAATGCAGTTTCGGCTATTTTAAAGTAAAACAATCTGTTTCAAATCATGTAACAAGGTAGGTTCTAAATCTCTCAACTGAGCACCGCACACTCTTTCCCATCGCCGACGATATTGTTCTGAGGCAACCTGCAATTCCATCACCTCCATCTATTCCACCAGGTAGCGCTCCATAATAATGCAAATCTGCTCCCGTACCTTTGCAAGTACAATTATTTTGACTATCGCAGGCGAGCCACTTTTTATTTCAGTCTACGACTCTCCCCCTCACAGTAAACATGTATAAATGATGGTTTACCCAAAGAAGTGAGGTTTATAGTAATAGAGAAAACTGTGGGAACGGATTCACCACGGGAACATCTAAGTGTAAGTGAACACCTTAAGTCGTGTACGTTCCAAATTAAGATGACGCTCCTCAATATCAAGATTTATTTCATAAACAATTAATAATACTTCTTGATAAGATAAGTATCCGCAAAAAATATTTTAGTGAGTGGCTTAAACGGTGGAATTCAAGGCGTAAGTCAATAACGCGAAGCTATTTTGAGTAGGAATAGCAAACAGCTTAAAGAATTCTGTCTTCAATATTCTTCAAAGGCAGCATACTGCATACATCGAAAAATAGTACAGAAGTGGAGAGGACCGTAAATAAAGCAAAGAATGAAATGTAGTTATATGACCAGATATACCTTCCTGCAAAATCAAGCCAATGTTACCTACTATTTCAGTTTACCAGAAGATATTCAACATATACGAACATTTGGCTCTAAAGACGGCATTTAGCCGCCATTTCCCTAATTGCATATTTAAAAATTATCATATATAAACAGTTTGTATTTGCATGCTTCTTTATTGTTAATTAGGCGTAATCAGTGTAATTTACCATAACTTAGAATGAGATTACGGTTCTCCTATAGTGCGTGAATAGCTCGATACTGTGTTAGGCGATCTATATGGATTCCTTGAGAAACACGAAGAAGCTGAAGGACAGTTGCGGTGTTTTCAAGCCTTAACGCATACGTCAGCCTGCAGTTCGCAGTGTAAAACCATCATACAGTAAATTAAATAAAAGCTTTTGAAATAGCCAATAGATAAAATTTGCTGCCTATAGCTTTTTCGTGCCACAAGTCAGTGTTTACACTTCAAATGGGTGCCATTTTAATCGTGTACAGAGCAATTACACAATTCCGAAGCCGCCAAGGAATTTCAAGATATCCTGATTGTTCCATGAGGTCATCCGCCAGAAAAGTGTCAGCCAGTAGCTCCCCCCGTATTCGCCATGTATTATTGAGTCGTTCAAATTTGATGACTTGATCCAGTACATGGGCTACGTTGCAGTTTTGAGCCACGAGATTAAGATAACCTAATACAGACCTTGTTTGCAGTTTGAGCTTTAAACGTTGCTCCAGGCTATGAAAAGATTGTATGACGGTTAAAGAGTGAAACTAAAAGAAAAATTAATACGTAAGCAAATCGCAAAGCCGAGTTTCCATGCAGTTTAATGTTTAAGTAATAAAGGCATTTATTTTAGCGCTTGTTTTGATGTTGTTGAAATAAAAATATATTTTAGAAGCCGCTATTGTGCTATATACAGTTATTCTAGAGGTTCATCCTGTATTCCTTCATTGTTTGATGTGTCCTTCAAGGGTCGATATACACAGTGGGCCAAAAAAGCGGTACAGATTTTATATCCTCGTATATTCGTAAGTAATTAATATTTTCAAATGACTATTATATCATCGAAAAGCTCAATGTTTATAAATGGAAGTGAAGCACTTTTACTACAAAGTGACAATGCTAATTTAAAGTTGTGCGTAGTTAAACAAAGTTATACAAAAAATTCTGTTTTTTGGAAAACGTTCAAACCTAAGACAATTCAATAATAACAACAAAAATGAACTAAACAGTTATTAAATATGGTATTGAAAAATATGGTTCCATACTTTCACCATTTTTATCAACAATCATTTGTAATCTTCTTCGCCACTGCCAAATCGCAAAAGCGATTTTATTCTTTAGTTAAGCGTGCCATTTCCTTTAGGACTTCGATTAAAGCAACAATTAAAACTAAAATGACAGATACAAACTGACATTCCCCAAACAAATAAAACAAAAGTCATTGCCTACTAATTTTGTTACAAATTTATTTTTACATTAGGGAGACGGGACTATTAAAATCGTTGTATTATTGCAAATAAGATATATTGTTAATCTCCAAACTGTAAGCCCTTCGTTTTTCGAATAAATATTTGAATTCACTAATTAGTATTGGAAAAACGAGAATTTAAATTTTGTTCCGGTTTTTTGGCCCAATGTGTATATGTGTTCATTTGTATTATCAAATTGGCTTTTATTATGCATACTGTATAAAGTCAGTTTCAGTCCGAGAATTCTACAAGTTCAGGCCAGCTTTTGTTTTAGCAGGTATTTACACTTCCCATCCACGAACTGAGGTAAAGTAAAAGTTTTCTATGTACTGAGCTAGATATGGCCAATAGGCCCCGTTTAGTAAACTGTATGAACACTGCTGTAGTTTGGATAAAAGTAGTAGCTTCAGTTGCAATCAGAAGACGTTGAATAAAAACAGGGGAAGGTACAAGAATAAAGAAAAAGGAAAAGATAAAAACATTTTGAAAAATGTAGCTGTTTTAATCGGTGTATGTACTAGTTGTTCGGCCGCTAAACAATAGACGTCGGTCCGTGTCACGCTTTGGGACTTCACGTCCAATTATTCACATCATTTTTAATAGTTTTAGTGCCAACACCTATGTGCATTCTTTTCACATTAAGGTATTGTGTAGTAGTTCGCTAATTTTGGTGCTATAGTTTACGGTGTTTCGTTCAAAACAGTGACGCTTTTCAAAAGGAAATTATATGATTACGTAGCCTGTTCTTAATTTTAGTTCGTTTTTAATAACTTAAGTTCAAATGTTTGGAAGTTATTAACTGTTATCTTGTAGCAGCTATATCAGATAAGTATAAGAATAACCTCTTGTCTTACTGTTTACTTTATGTTTGTTATACATAGGTACGTATCTTCAAATGCAATATAATTCTATTAATTCATTTGTTCTTTTTTATGATGTTTGCATGCGACGTCACATTGTAGGTTAGTAACAAAGTAGGTTTGTGGATGGGTAAATTTGGACGTCGGACACAGCTGTCACCAAACCATGTATGCTTTTTTATCTTTTACTTGTTTAAGGTGTGCTAGCGACCTACAAGAAATTAATAACAAGGTAGGATCGCGGATGGACGAGCATGGACATCGCACACAGCTGTCACCAAACCTAAGTACTGTTTCTAACTCCAGACTTACAAAGAGCAGTTTTTGAAATATTTCTAAAAATGTCTGTGACGCCCTCCCCCTTCTATTTTTTTTAACAATTAGTAACTAGTTCAACAGCATATGGCCCTAACTTACGTATTACCTAATGAACGTCCCTCCCGACGAGTAACTGGATACCTTCCTATTACAGGGACTATTGTAGCTTAGTTAGGGTGAACTTTAATTTTGTATCATCAAGTTGCCTTTTTGAATTTACTGATTAGCGCAGCCGCTACGTGCAGTCTAGTTTTAATGTCGTAAATACCGATTTCACCAGTAACAACGTTTGAGAATCTATGAGTTAGACGAAGGATCCAGATGAATAGGGCTGAAAACAAACTTCAACAAAACAAAATTTGTGACAGACGCTGCAGAAAGAAATATAGCAACCCGGCTGAAGTCTAGGAAGGAAATGAAATGGTAAAATCAAGAAAATAATGAAGTTGACGTGAGCATCGTTGGGTAAGATGAGTTAGATACTGATACTTAAAGCCACCCCCGTGTTCGTGTTTTTAAATACTTTTATTGTATATGTGATGATCTATGAAACACAGACATGGACATTATACAGGGTGTTTCTAAAATACAGGGCCATACTTTGCATAAGTATTCTATGATTAAAAATAAATCAACAAGCTCTAATAAACCCGTGCCTGCAAATACATTTTTCCTAAGATAACTAGCTTTAAAGTTTTAATGTGGGCCACTTTTGAATTAATATGAAATTTGAAAAAGCATGATTGAATGGTTTACGTTACTTAAAAACACTGAAAATGTTATCAAAATTAGAGGAAGACGGATACCTCAAATGCTTTGGGGCGAACAGCCCAGAACAGAATAGAATACAAAAATCTGAAGATGCCACAGATGGGAGATAAACTGCTAAAAGCAGAAGAATGGTACAAAAAGACTCAAAGCGGTCGCCTAGTTATCTTGCCAGCGTGGTGAAGCGACACAGTCGCGACTTCGAATCTGGGTTCCGGCAAGATTTTTTTGTTAATTATTGAAAGTTACGGATGTAAATTTCTATCTCTTCTCACATTTACTTCTCACCACTAACTATATTGGTAAATCGCCGACTTTAGACAATTTCTTCCTTCTAAACTTCGTAGCAATTAGTTCTCGTCATCGCATATATGACGCGATCATGTGTATAACCTAATATGACAACGACCATATCACATTGAAAGCAACGGTTCAAGATACAGCCTCCCAAAGAGGACACTGTAAAGACCACTACATACCTACCAACCATGATATGCCAAAGTAGCAATAAGGGACTTGCACTATCTCATCTTGCTTAACGTTGCATTATAGTTATTTTTTCCGGCTCCGTAATTGACCAATGAAGATACATCAAACATTCAAAATATTGAAAACCTTATATAGAAATGGATATTATTGCAGGTCACTTATCTTTCAGTATCTAAACCATGCGTAGAAATTAGAAAATCTTTTCTATGGTCCTCAGGTTTTCTCATGTAGGTAATTTTAAGTAAACGTTTTTCCAAATAGCGCCTATGAACTTACGCTATATTATTTAAAAACACAATGTGAAAATACAAGGTAATAAATATGAATTGTAACTTAAAATACTTTTGAGTTTATTTTGCAGGCAAAGTATTCTGCGACTGAACGCGGAGTCGATTTTATGCATTTAATTAAAGAAAACTTGCAAGCTTCAGCTATCCTGCGCTTTTACAGCTTCAATTACAGTTCTTAAAAAGCCGCGGTCAGCTCTTATTTGCGCTTGCGGAATGTTCAATTTCTTATCGAACGTGTAAACTGCACCTAGAAAATTAAACAATTTGATTAGACTCCTGATGAAGCCCTGCGCCATTTTTAAGCCTGGTAGAAAAAATGGAAACATCAAAATTCCAATTAAAATTTAAACTCGGCGGCACTTACGATTCCGGGGGCGCATGGGGCAAGTGTAATTGCCGTAATGAAGTTATGACGGACATGGCCGGATCGTAAACGAGAAAAATATGCGCCGCTCCGGCGGCACCGTCACCAACCCTTTTCGCTACACACGATACATTTGCATAAGTAACTAGGCCGAAATGGCCTGTGCGAGGAGGTAGCAACCCCAGGGGCTTAAACAACACTACAAGCCTAAGTGCAGCTGAAAGTACACACTATACCTCGAACCCTCGCCCTCACTCGACTTCTTTGCGACGATTGGCAACCAAGGGCATGCCCTGGGAAACTCTTAGACAGCGTAGCATTGTTGTTCAATTTTTTCGGTTTGTAAAGATTCTACTATATTTGGGTTTTGTTGAAAAGCAAGCAGAATTGTAAAAACGTCAGCAGTCGCTTACATAAGAGATAAAAAAGGTAAGTTTTTGTGTAAGTTTATGGTACTGAACAGATCAAAACCTAAGTTCAATTGTTATAATGTTGTTAGGAAAAGCAATTTAAGAGAAATGCGAAGGAGCGCAAACATTAAAACACATTAAAAAGATTTTTACAGTCGGTTTCAACAATGTTAATAGCAACTCATAGAAAAAAAAATTTAAAAACTATATACGGCCTTCCATACACTACGGCAGCGGTCGGCAACCCGCGGCCCGCGGGCCGCATGTGGCCCGCAGCCCTCCGTCTTGCGGCCCGCGACTGTTTTGTAAATGAAAGTCTTATATACCTACCTAAAATTTAAATAATTGCGTCATACCCGCGCAAAATTCAAGCGAGCGTGCATTTAATAAGTATGTAATATCACAGACACAGAGTGGGTGCGTTCAGCCGGCATAGCGCTGAGGTAGCGATTGCGTTGAACGCTTCCTTGACCGACAGCGCTTCGGTTTCGCTTCGGCAGCCGTCGTTATTTTTGGGAGCAAATTTATTTTCGCTCCATTTCCGCTTGACCACTTAGCAGAAGATGGTGTTTGGGTTTACTTCTAATTATAAGCTAGAAAGGCGTGAATTTTTTAAAAGCATGGATTCTGAAACGACCCTGCTGCAGTTTAATGTTAAGAAATTAACATGACCATTTTCTCAAAATCAGTAGTTCCTTGAAATTATTGAAACAAATAGCCACTGAAATGTGATACAAAAGTAGTAATTAAAAAAAATTCTCAGTTACAGAAAAAATAAACATGCTTCTCGTCTCACAGATGAGCATTTGAGAGCTATTCTTCGAATTTCAACTACAAACATGAAAGCTAACATACAACAAATAGCCACTAAAATACACCCTCCAAAGTCACACTAAATTTTTTATAAGTACAGTTATTATATGTAGGTAGATATACTTTGTACATAGTTCTCGTATTTTTATTATTTTTCCTAATTTTTTTGTCATTGTTCCTGCGTATTAATAAAATTGAAATACAATGTTTTCGCATTTTTAATATCACTCCGATATACATAGTATACCTATTATCAAAATTATGAATAAGTGCGGCCCGCCTTCACTTCATTTTGCCACTATGTGGCCCTTGCCTGCCAAAAGGTTGCCGACCGCTGCACTACGGTATTACAATGTAAAAACTAACAATATCTAAACAAGGAAGAAATTATTTAATAATAGAATGTTCATTACTGCACAATTATGGGGACAAGAACAGTTTGGGGAATTACCGCTCTGTCTCACTGCAATCATTATAAAAGCTGAATAAACTATTGCCAAAAATAATATTAAGTAGACCAAATATCTTTGATAACACTACAATATAAGCAGCACTTCAAATCGGTAGGGTAGATAGTAAATACACGAAGTCGTTTTTTCCATTGTTTTATAGGAGAATCCCCGTTTACGACTTAAACCAACCTGAAGAATTTTATAAGTAGCTAGTGAAAAGGGGCGGGTCTTGAGCAGAAAGCACAAGACTCACCCGCGACAGTCAAATTAACAGGGCACGGGGGCCACTGGGACAAATTCTTATTATTGTGTAGGGTGCCACCTTTAAGTTTTATCTGACGATGTCATAATGAAAAAATCCAACAAGAACGCCCTTTGCATACTCAATGCAAATTTATTTACCTTGCCTCCATTTTCTCCGAAAAAAATTTATCTACCTCGACTGAAAACACATTTTGCTTTACAGGAATCAAACAGTATGAAATTTACGACTATATTAAACACATCAAAATAAATATACTTCTCACCGAACGCAGCTGCAAATTCCGTAATATATTGCAATTAAAAATTTTCCCTGCAGGCGTGACGTCACACGAGATGCAAAGTATGGCATACAATTTTATCGCCATCGATTGCAAATAGCGATAAACGACCCCAGACGGGGATGCGCTCGAAATAAGATCCGCTAAGCAGTCAATTCTTTAAGTCAGTTCACACTTGCAGATTAGTTACTATTACATTCAAACTGATCTTTTTACTTACGAGTAGCTAACCAAATACGGAACACGGATGTAATAAGTGAAATGGGAGTGGACATCAACATCATAGAAACGATAAAGTTGAATAGATTGAAACAGTACGGGTATATCCAAAGGGTGGCAGAAGATCAAGAGCCAAAAAGTTCGTAAATGGATACCACCACAAAGAAGAAGACAAGATTTACCAAAAAACATTAAAAGAGGAAGTTCACGCGGAAACTATATGTCAGAGATGGGATAAACAGACATTGGGCTCTATTTGGCGAAATGCAGCAACAGCTGTAACCCAACTCGTTAATGATACAGTTCCCCTCGCACTGTGCGACTTTAACTCTGATGATGCGGAACGTTAGTCAATATGGGTGCACAAACAGCAACAAGGTCAAATCTGCCTAATTATAATCGTTCTCAAGGTACTCAAACAACACGAGCCACGAAAGAGCATGGCCATCGCGCGGACTCTTGCTCTAGTTCACAAGGTGCAAGTCACATTAAGCCAGAAAATGCTGGGTGTTTATCCACAAAGACTAAGTGGTCTAAGCCGAAATTCTATGTTAACAGGAATAGAGCCAATGTTTACAATTTAAATATCAGAAACAAGAAACTCATTACTCCGTCCCTCCACAGAACTGCACTGTTTCAGTGATCTTTCCCTTTTATTATATATAAACGATACAACTCTATTCCTGATATCTACAAATCCCTAAATCCTTTTGCCTTAAAAAACTATTTATCTACATCACTTTCGAAATCACTCTACATTCACTTTTTTCTAATTTATTATTAATGTCACATGTTGTGTACAAATATTCAATACGTGCCCTTTATTATTCTTAGTTTGAGTTAATACTGCTTATGTTGTACGTATTAAATAAATTTACATTTATGTACATATAGTATTTTATTTCCTTCATTGCAAAGTTTCAGTAGAAGGGCACATGGTAGCTTTTTACCGATCTGAACTTCGCCTTACGATATTTTCCAACTGAAAACTATTAGTTTAACCTTCTCATATATTATTTGTTTATCTTTGTCGATGAGAAAACATAAAAACCTAGTATTATTATTATTATTATATAGGAGTCAGTGCGGCTTAAATTCATCGTAGAATATGTAAAATGTACGGATAACACTTTATGTGTGGCGGTTGTGTGAGGCAATGGTTGTTAGGTGCGTTCAAGAATTGACAACCACTGCCCCTTAAGCGATTTGTGCTGGCTCGTATTATAAGCACATAAACACATGTTAACGTAATGACACGTTACTAGCAGGTGGGATTGTTAGGGATTGTTTTGTTACCATTGTTTATTGTGGCTTCACTAATTATTACCCTACTAGAGTCGCCATCTTTAAAATGTAATTTTATTTTGTATAGCGAAGTGCAGTTACGTATTCTTGAAGTGAAGAAAGCTTTCAAAGATCATAAAAATAAGTTTGTATTTTTGGAGCTGAATACGAATATAAACTGCAGCCGTGGAAAAGCTTTCCTGGAGTAACACTCTCAATATATCACCAGCAAACACCTCAGACAATATTAATTTGTCCCAATATCTTTTAGGATACAGTTGTTTTTGAGTATCACAGGCGTGCTCTCGTTTTACAACCTACGACCTATCACGTCCCACCAAGTAATTTGCGTAGCCTTTAAATCTGTTATCTGAGATAAACAGAAGAGTGTAGAGTGACAAATTGCATGACGAAAGTGGTCAACGAAAGCCGTCTGTGCTAACTGAAGATTTTGTTGAATTTGAGAACGCAATCGGTTGACAATTTCTATGCTTTATTTTATATTTCCTGAAATTTCACGATTAGTCCTCTATAGAATTGTGACTAACACTCTAGACCAGTAATTCCCAATGGGAGACATATGAGCCCTCTGGAGAAGAGTGAATGCAATAATGAGCAAGATTTTAAGGGGATCACACTGATATGGTAGACTCTTACGGGGGCCACATGGAAAAAAAATGAAAACTGCTGCTTTATGCTATTGCAAGTTCTGTGCAATGTGGTTACACAAAAACTCTCAGACGTTTGCAAGATATAGCAAATGGGAATTATTTTGACGTTTTTCAGCGCCGCCATAAAGACAGGGACACATTCTGTACAAAATTCTGATAGGGCACGAAACGGGAGGTTCAATTACGAAGGTTGAAACAAAATATCAATTGAAACAATAAATGCATACGGAATCTTTGTGCAGCAGGAATCGTAGAGCTTCAGTGTTCTCCTATGAGAGTGTTGCTGAGAGAGTTTATAAAGCCTGAAACTACCATCACTTCGGCAACTAATTGTGAATCCCTTATCAACTCCGAAGAGCGACTTAGAACAATAGGCGAAACATGTTAACATCAGGTGTTTTTTCATAGAAACGCTCGTCAATAGACAGATGCATGCACACAAGCACTGCACCTGAGAAACCGATGGCATTTATTTGATAATCCACCTACAGCCCGGATTTTATACAGAGTGATTTTTATCTCTTCACACGGATGAAGGATTGCCCAAATAGCATACAGACGCTTTTGTGGCGCTGCGATAAGTGACTTAACTTGGGTGTTAATTATGTCGAGAAGTATTATATACGTGTCAGTAACTTTTGTATATAATAAAATAGTTGTATTTCTTCGTTGTCTTTTACTAACTGAAAAGGTAATCTGGCTCCCTTGCCTGGATTGTTTATTTTTATGTTTACTTATACAGCCAGTTTATAGATGCAGGCTTTTCTATTGTTAATTGAGCTTTAGCATTGTATTTTAACATAGTTAAATATGCGCAATGTGTGTATATTCAGCGACCCATCGGAGTCCTGCAATCATCGCGGGACTCTGAGAACTTAAATTTAATAGCCACCTGTGTCTATAAACGGTTTTCAGTGAATTTTGTTTGCGGCGAAGTAAATAGAAGCGGCTTAAGAAGACCTTGCCGTGTTAGAGTTTGCCGCATAAGATTATATGTAGAAAGCTATTTTTCAGTGTCTAGCAGATGATATGTAAATTATGTACAGCGTTAGTACACAAATTGCGAAGTTACCAAGTAGTTTCATGACGTCTATTTTTAAGTCCCCGACATCGTGTTTGGTAAATTTTCACGCGCCGCACCCTTCAAGGCTTGGTGTTGCAAATCGAGGAAGCGTCGATCCACAGCTTTGAAACTTGCAGGATTTGAGGATGCTAAGAGAAATTAAAACAGCTTAAACCGATAAGCGATTGTTCCAGCTATGCGTTAACTTAAAGAAATGCGCTTACGTAACCTGAATTGGGCTGGTTTTCTATGCAAGCAATCACGTTCCATACGTTAGAACTTTTCAGATTTAGTAATATTAACTATTGACTACCCTGTTGTTTCTTATGTTTGTGCTAAAGTCGTTTCTAACTGCTATTGTAGTAGTTTAAAGAGTTATACGCATACTGAACTAGCAAACAGAGCAAATAGGCTGTAAAACTACTGAGGCGTATAATTTAAATTTAATGTCCCGACGGAGAGGCAAGCAAACGTACGTTATACAGCCCCGAGTTAATGTCTGGATAGCCCCCGTATCTAGGACAAGTCGAAAAATAATATAAAGAGAACGCAACTTTTGATATAGACACAAGGACTAAATTAACATGGTCGGTATTTGAAAGACAGCGCAAAATTTTGAATAAAAGTTCACTATTTTTAAGAAAAATGCCTACCACATGTCCTAATATGCGGTCCTTGAACATGGACCTTAACCTAAAACATCGTGAACAAACATAGAGCTACTTACTGTATCAGAAAGAAAACATCACACAGAGAACTAAATTAGTAGTTAGAAATGGAAATAACCAGACCATATTATAAGGCAGATGTATAGTAGATAGAAAACGACAGCTGCTTTGAGACTATTGCAAAATAATTAGTTTTTGTTATAATACCTTACAGCCAGGCTACTGGTTGATCCAATTAGAACTTACTCTGTTCAGATTCATGAAGTTAACAAATGCCATGGCTGAAATTGTAATACCATTGGCTGGTTTGCCAAGTAAAACTACTTCTTTAAAACTACCTGTAGAGATATAGATAAAGCGAAATTCATTGCGTTGAAACCACAACGCCTTGTGGTTACTATAGTTTCTCATAGAAATAAAAACGCTCTTAATCTCCTTCTAGTCTCATGAGAACTGCAGTTTTCTAAATTAAATTTCCGCGTTGCCACTGCAGATTTCGTAAAGATAGGTGACCTCCGCCATACCTAGCAGCTCAAATTTGCGCATATCCGACCAAATGCTGATGGAGTGATGAAATCCCGGACTAGCTACTGATGTGGTTTATAAATCCGCTGCTCTTAGGTGAATCTCGAAGGAATCGAGTTCCAAGTGCACGTAATTAAATAATGACGGTAATTAGCTGCTCATTGAACGTGGTTTATGTTGGGAACACTGCTTTCGCTTAATCTCAGGAAATATGGTTGCTATCACAAGAATAGTTGTGCAAACATTGGCGAGCAACAGGTTCTTTATGGAACACGGTTACTTTTTAATGAAAAATTCGTGTCGCGGCGGTTGACGGACTGATTGTAAAGAGCGTCTAGATATTTTGTGTTACAGTTCTTCGAATGCATGCAAAAATGCACATCGACAAAGGAAAGAATTATTCTTTGATGGTTCGAATCCAGCCATGGAATATTTAATAATCGCCATTATGGAAATATTCTTAAAAGACATATATAAAGGACATTTATCATACAGACTCATCGGCAATTAATAAGTGAAAAAAACTGGAATTTTTTTAGCAGTGTTCCTCTTCCTTGTTGCTTTATTAGCATATACATATTGTAATGAAATCTAAGCTCCACGTTGCGGTGCCTAGTTTGCTATGAAAGCTTGTTTGTTGTGACTGCACTGTTTGTAATATTAAATAAAAATTTAATAAGTTAAATTTTGGGCAAATTTGTATCACACAATTCTCAGATTTAATACTTTTGTACTGTAGTTTTAATTTGCCTGTCGATCAATTACGGCTGGTTAAAAATTAAATGCAATAATTTAATTACACCAATAGAATGGTTGAAAATCCCCTCTTTCTATTTTTATCTAACTGCAATATAAAGCTAGATTTCGGCAAAATACCATACTCAATTCTCAGGTGGGATCAGAATTGTACTTTCGCCATAAATTTTAGGTTATTTGACTTGCACGGTTCTTAGTAGATCTTATAATTCACAATCTGTCAGATGACACAAAATGTTGCCAGTGCTTTAGCGATTCTTTGAACGTTTAGAATTGAAAATTTGTGAAAAACGCGTCAGGTAAGTTATTTGCACCTTCCCCGCTTGGCAACCAATAAAAACACATCCCCTTGCTTGTTTTTTAGGATGACCGCCTCTTGCTTGTTCTGACATAGAAAGAGCGCCAATTCTTAAAATTGTTTATGGACGCTTCGTTTCTCGCCAAGCCCGACTCAATCTACTGACGCCACTCGATTTTTTTAAAACACAAAATAACTGGGACTTTGGGAATACGCTAGGCTTCTCCGGGAAGGTTTGATCTTGTAGTTTGGTGCGTTATCGCAAACCTAACCCTCAAATTGCAGGCTTAATCCTACCTCGTAATGATGGTTCGGAACTGCTCGTAGTGACGCTTCTTAAATATCTCGGCTAGAGACGCTCCCCACGTTGCAGAGTTATACGGGACGTTCTTGCAGCCCCCACCGATCTATTGCAGCACAGGTCTCTGGCTCTGGATGCTTACTTTTGCAGGAAACGATGATCGGAAGACCCAGCTTAACGGCTGCCGACCTCGGAGGTCGGATGGGAAATTTTATTAATTTATCGTGGCGGATATTGCCACAAACACTGTCACAGGTACTCTGAGGTGGGCGCAATAAAATCCAATACTTTCTATGTGGGTAAATATTGATTTATTATTTAAAACGTGTATTTCAAATGGAGCACAACTTAGTCCGACTTTCAAATAATTTAATTCCAATTGTTATCATCGTTTTTAAACAAAATAGCACCAGGTTGCTTAGTTACTGTTGATTTTCTTATGTGAATGGAAATTAATGTTGATAATGAAAGGTTACAAATAGAAGTAAATTTGAGTAGGCCTACATAATTAATATTTACAATTTTCTTAAATCTAAATTATTATCTTTTATCTTATAATTAGAATTGTTCGATAACGTTGCACACACAAACCTTATTAATTTATTATTGTCACTGCTCTGCTCTGCACTATTGCACTTTATTTTTAAATACACTGGTATTTATGAGTTCACCATTTTCACGTCACTCGTTTTTCTTTTCAGTTGTCTTCTTCTAAATTGCTATTTGCAAATTTTCTATTATATTATCTTGCTTAATCTTTCTTTCTGCTTTGCTCACTATTTTCACTGTCCTATGCTTTTACTTAACGACCACGCTCCTTTTAAAATTCAGCTAACAAACCTTTTGTGTCAAATAAATTTAATGTGGTCTGGCTTCACATGCGCACAAACCTTTCCTTTTAATTATATTTATTCACAAACCAATTCAAACCTTTTGAAATATGCTTTGCCTTTGCGTGGCTTTCTCAGACTAATTACTGTTTTTCGCATCTCATTATCAATGCATTTAATATTTTATTTTTCTTTAAAATCGCAATTATACAAAGTATCCGAACTCTGTGCTTTATTGAATCGGTTAATTATCTTGCACTGCAAACAGAGCCAAGTTGTGGGCTTAATACCATCCCAATATATAGATATATAAATAATTCTTAAAATCAATTGGCAAGCAACCCCCCTCCCCCTAATGTGAGGAACTTATAGGCACTGCGTGGTTAATGAAATTGTATACCTTTGTTTTAATAGATAAATAGAGGAAGGCAAAGATGAAGTACGGCTAAGATTCAACATCCCTAAAATTGTAAACGTTTGATTAATAACAGTATTATTCCCCATAGCTACGGATGTGTCAGTAATGTTGACGCTAAAAAGGGCTAATAGGAAAAATATACCTATATTAAAAGAATCAAACGTGACTATCGGGTTGCTAACAATGACCATTCGCTCTTATCTTTAATATCTCACTAAAAAATACAAAAACTATTAAGTAATTGATGATTCTAGAAAAAGTTATAGGCAAAATACAAATATGGTGGTTTCATCGAACTGAAAATATCGTACATAAAGAGCTGCACAATATAAATCAAGAATCTCAAGACAGAGAGAAATGGAAAATTGCCCTAGACTTTTCATAATTTTCTTGGTGCTACCTACTGAGTGTAAATGGAGCGAGAAGAAAGAGGCGTAGGACAAAAATCAAATCTAGACTTTAGATGCCATAATAAGGTTAAATATAACGTACATTGGAAAAATATGGTTGACACCTCAAAAACTAAGCAACTGCTCGTAGCACCGCTGACAAAACTGATACAGATCGAGAAAGAAGTCAGAACATTACACAGACTTGTAACAGAAAACATCAACAAATGAGTAATAAACAGAAAAAATATAGAATACCAGAATATAGGATACCAGTTAATCGAAGAGTGAAAATAACTAAAGATATGTCACCAAGAAGCTACAGACACGAAGGCCGGCCACGGGAGAAGTAGATTAATAACGCAAACCTGCAATAAATAGGCAAGAGACCTAAGAAAAAACATGCGAAAGCTTAATTAGAAGTCTGAAGAGAAAAACAGATTCTCCATGTTAAGATCTATTAAGTCCCTTCTGCCTATTACTAAGTACTTTATATTATACTATGCCCTATGGAAGCAGTCCTGCTTTAAGTGAAATTCTGGATTCAAGTTTTACAGCATTTATCATGTTTTTCTTACTGCTGTTACATAACTACTGCACTTTCTAGGATCTTCCACAGTTTATATGAGGGTACACTATGACATAAGTCGTTTGGTAGCCCCCTTGGGGGAGACGGGACGTACACTTTCGTATTTTTATAAATTGATTGCCCTGTTGTTTACATTGCTATTCAAGTACACATGAAACTTACTCAGCTCGTGGATAGAAAGTATCAATATCTGCCAAAAAACAGGAAACTTACCTGCAACTGGTGTGCAACTTTAGCAATACTCACAAGAATAGCCAACTTGTATACACAAATAAACGTAGACCTTGTAAATACATACACATAAAACAATACAGAACATAGAAGGAAACCGTAAAATAGGCACAACGGTGTTAACTTAAAGCTGATTAATAACACGCAATCGCAACTACACACATTTACAAATGAAACAATAGCAAAATAACTGCATCTAAAATAAATTCACATTGAAATAATAATAAAAGCATGCCACAAAAGCTGTCGTTAATACGCGAACATTAAACTGCAACGAAATCCTCCGTCGTAACTTGGCGAATAAAAATCTGGGCTTGGCGATTCGCATACGTTTTTGTTTGTTTTTAAATAGCATTCCATTACGATTGTAAACGCAAAGCAAGCGCTTATCGCTTAAACTGCAATCATGCCTTATATTAGGTTACCTTAAGCTCGAGGCATTGGAACTACACGTAGCCTTTGAACTGGATCGCGTGGTTTCTCAAATGACTAGTTGTATGGGACTTTCCCGCGAATGCTGTAGGGGAGAAGGATTGACTAGCTGTTGGCCGTCTCCTCTATATCGTCTGACGTAGCGAAACAATCGAGACGGCATGAAACATTCGAGGCGTTATGAAACGCCTTTTCAATTGTATGTTTACTATGTGCATGGTTAAAATGGCTTTTACGGGAAGTACAAACATCACCTGCTGCACACAGACACTATAGTCAACAAATTATATTTTTGCATGGATTCCAAGCCGCTTGTATTTAGCTGTCCGTAGGCAATTTTACACAGTGAGTCGCTTAAAAACGTGCAACCTAAGGTTTATCCAGCCGGCGATTGACTTTAAATTCCCCACGACCACCTTTGAATTTTCACGCACTAAAACAAAATCCTACCCGCACTTTTTGGTATGCTAGACTACAATACTTAAACCTAATTAACAATAAAAAAGAATGCAAACAGAAAGTAGCTATATATTTACATATGTATATATTGTGTTCCTCTCAATAGCCGATGGGTATAATAAATATAAATTAATTATTTTTAAACGGCCGTAATTATATCTCACTACGTTTGTAATTTTCCTGGCTAGTATTTTTATTCTAAACTTATTTATTTATAATTAAATCACTCTATCTCAGGCTTAGGTCGCTACATCCAAATTAAAACTACTATTGCTTGCTTTTGCTATTTTATATTAAACATTTCATTGTAAGCGCTCTGTATGCCGGTATTTTGCTAATGGAATTTCACAAATGGGTTACGCTTACCTGATGAGACCTACACAAAAATCAAGATGGTTTCCTAGCCTCCAAAGTACATAAACAAGTTCATAATTCTAATTAAATCCTCGATGTCCAAGCAATTAACGCTGTTGCTATGCGATAACTATCAAACGTAAGTATTCGACACTTTAAAACAAAACACTTCTACCCACGCCATAAACCGGAAGTGAGGCGCTAAAAGAACACCACCGGAGCACATTAACAAAACTAACACTTTTTTATGGCTTCTGGGATGAAAATACGGCTACCTTCTCCAAGCTGGAACTCGCACGATGCTCTGGATCGCTCGCCGTTGTTCACCTGCAGTTAGCCAGGCTCAAATCTGTGTTCGGACGCACCTGGTGATCGGCTGCAACTCTCGGACACCTCTTGAATCGATTTCACTGAAGCCGGGGGTTTTAAATCTATGTCTCCGCTGCACTACACCTACGCTGCTTGCTTATATACTCTTAAATCTACTTATAAAACTCACTGGATCTCCGTAGAATAATATCCAAATACCACTACTTCCACTGTGCCAATTCGACGCCTCGTATTTACGTGTGCGGAAGCCCAATTCAAGGCAAAACTTCCTCAAATAACCCAGGACACGATCACTTAATGAAATTCTACTTTTGGTTAACTTGGGTATTTATTAACACACAGAAATAACTTATTTTGGGGCAGCTTGTCAAAAACACAACCAAAACTCTTGAAAAAACCACCCCAATTGTTTTGTTTACAGTTTACTTTTGCATGAAATTTCAAGCCTACTCTGATTTTAATTTGTTTTGAAACAAAGATAAAGCTATTCGAAAAACGTCATTCATTATTTTTATAGCCTATGCCATTTTATAACAAATCTAAAATTCGAATTACATTTACTGGACATTCCTATAATAATTATTATAAATTATTAATTACTAGTGATTATTATTCTAAATATAAAGCTACAAAAATGTGTTCATAGCACTATATAAACATAAACACTTTAGGCAAGGAAGGCCAAATGTCCATTTCAAATTTATCTCTCTTACCGTATTCGGTAGTAGTTTTTTTATATTTAGATCTATCGACAGATAGCAAAACCTTGTAACCGCTCGTCCATGCACCAATATCAATTATATTTACTTTATCCTTGGGAATATTGTCAGATATAGAAGCTTCCGGGCCACGTAGACATATTTATTTATTTCACCAAATTTCTCTTGTCTTTCTCTTAACTTCCTTGCTTGTTCTCTTTGATATCATTTAATGACAACCATTTTCAGTCACACTTCTTGCATTCTATTAGCTATGCTACGTCTTCAATCCGGGCATCAGCGTGATCGAGAGGTTAAAAAACTGCGTCGCTGAAGGTAAGAGATTCAATTCTCACATCTGAAAACTGGCTTTAAAAGTTGTGTACTGATACCAAAGCAGTCTACCAAAACATTATGCTAAACGCATCTGGGTTTTCAATGAGGTAATCGTCGTTCGTTTGGGTTTCACGTTTTTAGTGGTGGCACATGGTTTTCATTAGGCATTCAGCTAGATGCATTTTGAAATATAAAAAATTATTTAGTGATTGTTTGCGAGCCCTTGCATTTTGGCATCTTCTTTGTATTCTACCCAACTACTTCAACTAGTATCCTTGATTAGCTACGTTAAATATAATCCTGAGTGTCAATTTCTTTGATTTTGTAAAAATCGTGTAGTAGGCCATTTGATAGAGCTTGTCAACTTCTTTCATACATATTTTACAACTTCTGGAATCAAGATACGAATAAACCCATGTTCTGAATTTTCTCATTTTTGCACTAGATCTTGTTCGACAAGTCAAGATGGCAAAATGGCTATCGACCCACATTTATATTACCAAAGCACAGATTTTATGCAAACCTCATAATTTACAATGTATGCACATCTTAGAGTAAAATATGTGCACGAATTTAAACTTTTACAGTCAATTGACACTGATTTATACACATATTTTTCATATTTAAGCATTTCTTGCATATTTTAGTAATTGTGTGCATACTATAGCATAAATCTATAATTTTTATCGAAAATTGCCTAGGATTGCTTGCAGATATTCCAAAATATAAAAATAACGTGAAAGTGGTATTTTCCTGACGATATTCGTAGAAAACAAGTAAATAGTTATTTTGCTAGAAGAAGTAACGAAAATGTGTCTGATAAATTTTAGTTACACACATATGGCGAATGACAAGCTTTTGCTTTGGACGCTAGACGCAATTTGAAACTGAAGGAGTGACTCTTTATGAACCTTTGGCATTAATCAACAGTTTTGAGAATTCATGCAATAGTGTAAAAGATACAGCAAGAAGTTAGCGCTCCAATTTTAGAAAAAAAAAATTCTGTAATGAAGAAAAACTCTGATTATACTATCTTGAATAATACGTATAAGCTACAATTTTACTGATGGATTTGTAGAGGACATTGATATAGCTCCTAATGTTATTGCAAAATTTTTAAATGCTCCTTGTGCATATATCTGTAGAAGTTGAAAGATCTCTTATTTAACTATATGTTTTTCTTCTTAAAAATTTTGCAAAGCATACTTATAAGATGTTTTTATGAGGATAATTAATTTACGAATTTTGTTTGTTTCCCATTGAAAAAATTGCGTAATTCTGATGCAAATCAATATAAGAATTATTAAAATAGGCAAAAAAGCATTAAAGACGTGTTTCCCTCTTTTTAAATGTTATTACAGGTTTATGACGAATCGCCCATTAATTCACACGTTTTTAAATTTTGCATGAAGTAAATGAGATAGCATATGCACAGGCATATTTCTAAAAGTGTCTGCATATTTTTTTCATATTTTTAAAGTGCATATATTGTTATGACTGAGACCTGAATCCGGTTTAACCATCTGCCATTCGCCAGAAGCTCGCTTTCCAAGCTATAATCATTTGGTCTCTGAGGTTGAAAACCGGTAATCTCTTATTATTAACTTCTGCTACGAAAAGTCACTGATACTTAGAATCCAGATCAGTACCATGGTTTTAGTCCTGGTGTTCAGTGAGCACAAGTATTGAAATATTTTTGAAAGAGCTCGTTTTTATAATAAAGTTTGCTCAGTGGTTTTGTATTGTGCTAGTTTATGTTAATTTCTTAAAGCAGAAATACTTTAACAATAAAAATTATTATAAACAGCTTTTCCTTTTTGTTTACTAAATTTACCAGATCAATACAGAATAGGGGCACTTTTTCATCCGTAAGAGGCACCGTAAGAATTTAATATTGTTACAAGTTATTCATTTATCACTTTCACTAACCCAACTGGTTGTGTATACTTCTTGTGGTAATTTCCTCTTTAATCTGGAGTGAATTGTTTTTCTTCCTAGTTGATACGTAGAAGTCTGCATTCTCACAGTTTCTAATATTGTTGTGAAAATTAGTGGTACATTTTTTTAATGAACTCTTCGATAGTTTTGTACCCAATTCATTGTATAGCTGTCTGTTTCTGACCAACCAAAGCGCATTCACTGCTATCCTAAGTACTTTATTTTGTAACACTTGCATTTTAATTATATTATTCTTTGACGAGCTTTTCCATATCATGCATACATACGTCACTTGTGGTCAGATTAGGGATTTATAAAGAAGGGTGCAATCAAGGTTGAGTTTCTGGAGGATGTGGTATTTCCATGTCAACCGGGTATCCAGGTGGACTCCTAAGTATTTCACTGGTTCGTCTTTTGCATTCTACTGGATTATTTTGCCATTGATAGTCATTTGAAAGAGATTGATTGTTTTCCTAAATGCAAATATTTTTGTAATACACTTAGAGGAATTTATTTTAAGATTCCATTTTATAAACCATTTCATGATTTTATCTGTGGCACTCTGGAGCTGATCTACTGCTATGTGCAGGTATTGGTGTTGAGTTAGCAAGGTTGTGTCATCTGCGGACACTGCCAAGTTAGCCTGTGTTTGTAAGATGTCACGCATGTATATATTAGATAATAATGGGCTCAGAACGTTATCCTGGGGCACAACTGCTCGAATATACTTTTCAACTGAGACAGCTCTATGGACTTTTACTACAATTTTCTAGAAAAAAAAGTATTGCTTTGAGAGAATCTGGTATGTTTATATGTAGAGGTTTATATTTCAGACCATGAATATCTAGAAATAGTGCCGCCGTATAATTTTTCGCTTCGAATCCAGTTTCAATATGATCGCTAAGTGTCTGAATCTGATGACAAGTACAATGACCCTTCTAAATTAAAACTAAAATGGTGGTATGATTTCATCGTTCAGCTTAGTCCAAATTTTGTACCGCTTGAGCTGATGTTGGTTTGAGTAACCCTGCTGATGTGTATTTTGTGATAGTAGGGTATCGAGATAATATCTACATCCCCTATAGTTCGCCGGGCGCGCCTCTTCACAATTACCACATTGGGGGAGCTTGACATCTAATGCACCGGTGTGGTAATTCGCAATAGTTTTTGGTGTGCCCGTATCATTGACAGCGATAACACTGAGGTGCATTTCTTGATTTTCTTCTTACTTTGACTGTAACGATCGATTATTTTGTAAATTCCTTCTGCTTCTTCGCTGGCGGTGAGTTGAACAGCGCACAGTGGTATCGGTTGTCTTTCACGTTGAGTTATTGGGAGTTTGTATTGAGCCAATTCTTCCTTGATTGCTGTTTCACTTAGGGATGGTGACACATTTTCTCTAACGACTGAGAGTGGTTTGTTAATTTGATTTCGCTAAGTGTCATAGTCAATTTTGTTTTCTATATAATATTTAGTTAATACTCGATAGTCGGTTTCGGAACTTAATTTAATTTTTAGTGCATTATTAAAAAATTCAGTGGAAAACTCACCTACATTAAGAGCTTTTAAGTCGGAGGTAACTCTCTTATGGTTGAATGTTCGCTTTAAAAATATTTCTGGGTTTTTACCTTAGTATTACTTTGTCCTTCTGTATCATCCATATATGTTGAGCTTGAGAATTTGGATTGACTTCAGACGTAGTATCGGTTTCGTTTTAGGACGTTATTAGGTACCTACTGATATTTTTTAACATCGTTGACGGGTAGAAATTTTCGCTTCGACGAAGCCATGGCTCCTGTACTTTGGTGTTACACACCGGCGCCTTTAAGAGACACTGGCTGTTGATGAAATAGTAGCAATATCACTAGTTAATATGCTATTACGATTCGTATAAAGGTGTTAAAATAAAAACTTTTTAAAAGGTCCGAAGGACCGAAGCACTAATTGTCGAGGTCACAACGATATATTAGCGTGTTATTTACTTTTTTTATGTAGATAATTTTTAAGCCATTTTCCTTTTCCATATTTTTAGTTCCATATCTTTTCATCGTTTTTTGTAAAATTTCCGTGTATGTTGTTTTAAGTTCAAAATCACTGCAACTACTTTTTTCATTTTGCAACCTTATTCTGTTTTACGAGAATAATTTTTTCTCAACAAAGCTCTCCATTAAAGTTCGGTTCGACCTTTCAAATTACCCGAACTAAATTTTATAGACAAGGAGATGCAGGTATGAAAACATTTATTTAAAAAAAAAGTGATAATCACAACTTCAAACGTTGTTGAGGCGCCTCCGTAACTAGCCAGAAACTTTTTCTACAAATAACACCCACATGCTTCCTACTAGCAAACATGCTAATTAAAAAAAGATCAATGTTCAAATTTGTTCAAAGCTACATGCATTAACATTTTAGTATCCAAAGCGATCTCCATAAGGGGCAGCGTAGAGGCTTTTTAGGGCGCTTCCCGGAACATTCTGCGTTATTATTTTTGCGCGTTCTTCCGGGTGAAATATGGCAGCAAAGTAAAAAGCAAATTGATTTTTAACTCTCATCCGCAACTAATTACTTGAGGTTTCGGCACGTAGCCCGACTTTTTACGGCGAGCAACCCTTCAGCCCTCAGCCTGTTGTTTTCGCAACTGTCATCCTCAGCAGCCCTTCTAGAGTTATCCATAATAATTTTTCGAGACGTTATTATTATCAAGGGCACAACGAGCAGCAGAGCGTGGGTCGAGGGTGTTGTATCCGATAGTATCTTCAGAATGACGGTACCAACCTATAGGGTAGGATGAGTGAGCGAGTGGTGCCTCTGGCGCCAAATCGAACAAAGGCGTTGTCAGTGTTCCGTGCAAAGAAGATGCCTGTCCGGGACTTGGAGAGTCCTTCATCAATAATCTCATTTAACCTTGTCTGTTATATTGCTAGCCGCCGGCTCAAAGAATCCTCCTACTATTTATCGAACACCACTACTACAGGATTCAATTCTTGTAAGTACTAAAGCACTCGACCGCTCTCAGCTTTCAACATTTTTGGGTATTTTTTTCTACTCAGCTCGTTAGTAAAGGATATATTCGAGTATAAAATTTAAAAATTTATAAAAAATGTCAGCTAACTAAATGCACCTTTTCATTTTCTTTATTCTACTGCGCATCTAAAACTATTTGGTCGTTCTTAATTACATTTACTCCTTCTCCTACTGTAGGCAAATTACACATCGAGTAAATAGTCTGGAGAGTAAATCACTTATTCGTTCTGTTAAAAACATTCACACAAGCTTTCCGACGTAGTTAATTTATTCAAAATTAGATTAGTGTGGGTGTTATTGATTCTTTTATATAAACTTTGAATGTATTTTAATCATGGCAACAGAAACGTTGTATTATATTCCTTCGCAGAGAAGCATGTTTCCCACAATATGCTAACCGATGTTTTAATTTAAAACAGTTATTTATTCCAATACAGTTCGGTTATTAACGTTTGAAGTTTAACTTTCACTTTAACAATAACTAACTACCTTTTATGATTTCTATCGGCATAACAAATTTACACGACCCTACTCTGGTGACCAAACACAAGCTAATTCCTTTTTATATAGTTTTGCTACTATATAAACGGGATTTTACGACAACACACTTACCGCAGGTTGGTTTGTGTTGGAAGGCATCGGTAGTAAAGCTCTCGATCTTACACAGCTACCTCCCGGGAGGGGGAGATTCAAATCCGGAATATTTATCCGTAGACTACTGGCAAACCGCGACGAGAAGCAACACTAAATACAACGCCTTTTCCTTAACAATAGCCACTCAAATTAATTCAATGACGATCGGAGACATTCATTCAGAACTTGGCTTCCTTCGACCGCCAGGGCGCAAATCTTCGAAGTTCGACACTGTCAAGTGTAAAGCAAAATATAAGCAACTAATCCCGCACTGCACTTGGAATTGGCCCTGCACAATTTAGCTTAAGGGTTGCCCCGGGCACTCGTTGGTAACCGGGGCAGTAAGGTGCAAACACGTCGTAACTGTCTCAGTAGCTGGTAATAAACGACAAATTCCGGCCTCCAAATCACGGCGTTGGTCTGCCGAAAGTTTTGAATACGCAACGGCTACTACAATATTGGACAACGCAACAAATTTTGAAAAGCCAATGTACGGTTACGACTCAGCGAATAGCACGGAGAAGTTTTTAAACAACTTCTGATGCAGTTGGGATTTTCCAAATGCATTACCGGACGGACGGTTATTCGAGGTACTGAAGGCCAAAGAACAACTAAAACGTGACACAATTCAGCGGTACTTAACTGGAACACGCGGAATTAAATGAAACGTGGGCAGTTGTGCGTTTAAAATCGCAGTTCTTTCAATGCTATAATAGGCCCGCGAGCGTGTATTTGCAAAGTACTTAAAAATGTGAAGGGACATACTTAGACCAAATTACGCGGCAAGCTTGAGTTGCAAAATTAATCTAATTTAGGAAGAACGTCGCTTTAAAAATGTATCTTTAATTCAGCTAGTGGCTTTGTAATGATCGTCTCGTAACTTATCACTCAAACATTTCAATCTGTCTTAGTAGTATAGCCTTTCAAGCTACCATAACAATATTTTAAAAATAATTAACATAGTTGCATATATTTATGGATACTGGAAAATGCACTAGTTTGTGAAACACTTTTAGTTCTCCGGATTTTAGGTTATGAAGTGTGCTTAATTTGAGTATCAAATCACAGTAAATATATTACTCTTCTACACACTTTTCTATCCAATGCAATCTTTAAAGAAAGAAAGCTGAGATCTTGATGCACAACTTTATTTTCCTGAAAATTAATCCCTTTACGAGTTTAAGTAAAAAATAGTATTCAACCAAAACCATTACAGCGGCAAGGTCAGTTTATCTGTGCATATTAATAGCAGAGGAACTTCGACAATCTCGTGAATATTTGACCTTGCTCAGAATTGCCGATTTTATTTCATTATTATGGATTGTAGAATAACGTATACTTAATTAATTGATATTTCTTGATCAAGTTATTCTAAATAGACTGTTTTATTTGACTCCTTTCTTTGTAAAAAGTCTACAAAAGGACCCTGGCTCTGAGCTACCAAAGAGGCAAATAACGTAATGCGGTAAAACAGAATAAGCCAACCCCTTCTGTTATCATGTAGGTACCGTATTTTGTAACTTCTTCTTAGGTCTTCGTTTATTTCTTTTTTAGTACTTTTCTTTGTATTCGATCTATTCCCGTCACTCTTTAAACTAGATTCCAGTGTCTAACCACCATAAAATATCAATCAACATTATTCATTTTAGCTCATTTGCTTTCGCACTTTGTAAGATCTATATTTCACCATAGTTCATGGCCAAGTTAAGGTTGTACGCATATCTTACTCTGAAAACGTCGGACAGAAGTTATAGTTTTATGAATAAAAACAGTTAGCTTATAACATATGCACATACTACTCAATAGTATATAAACCTACCTAAAATAAACTCTGCCCAATTAAATAAAAACATGTTGAATTAAATACAGAAATACTCTAGAATTACGTCACCTTACGATCCGGTTAGGTGGCCCTTACTAAGACACATACCATTAAAGATAACTCAATATTTCTATTCATTTAAACATTTAAGGCAATATAATAATCCACTCAACTTTAATACAATCAGCTAGATCTAGTTATATAAATGTAAAATGACTTCACGTTCACACAGTAGCGTTAAATTAAAGATAAAATCGAAGTAAAACTATATATTAAGTGTTCATCACGCACACTCTGCAAAATTAAAATACTTTTATATTACTATTTATGCCAAAAAGTTAAGGATTCTTAAACCTAGTACGTAAAATCTTGATTACCTTAAATATAGTAAAATTTTTATTTAACTGTTATCATCATAAACACAACGAATTATTTCTAGTCAAAAAACTATTAATATCAATATTAAGAAGAGACAAATGTCATTGACTATTCTGACGAATGGTTCAACCATTCACTTTCAAATTTAAACCGTATTGAAAGTTATCCCCTTGTTGCATGCTATCAGCATTGACGTGGCTCTCTAGAACTTCCGTATGTATTTAAACTTGCAGTATGAACTGTTCATTCTAACTCACAAAATCAACCGCAAATATCGCACAAAAACCACCCAAACCTATCAGTGCAATGATTTTCTATTATTATTAAGTCTAAATATTCCAAGTGCTACCTGAATAGCTATCACTTTGTTTATTCCCCAATATAAATATAAAACTTGTATTCTCAATACACAATTTCATAGCAAAGCTCATGTTTTTTTTCATAAGATGCTAAATATTATTATTGATAATTCCACTTAATTATTTAACAGGATTACTATTTCGTGGGACAAGACTGAACGTTTTTGCCTCATATGAACTTTATACGATGTCTTACAAACGCTCGTCACTTCGATTGCTTCGCTGCACCTTTCTCTCGGCGAAAAATGACACGGGGGTGAACTATAATGTAAATTACACCATACCTTTTAAGATCCTGCCGGTGGTGATTGTTGATGTCCCTCGAGAACGCGCCAGTATCTCTGCCGCTGTGGGTGGGTCCTGAGAAGTTTAATAGAAGCCGGAGGCATGGCTTTGGAAAACGTGGCTGACACTCCAAAATTAAGTTCGGGCGTGCAGCTAACCGATAATTCCGGAAACGCGCCTCCTGATCAACCTATGCTCACCTGGTTCCGTGATTAATCCACAAGAAGAGATATGGGGATGTCTTCGCCAATAATTAAATCAGCTGCGGTCACAACACGACTACTTCGTTTACTTCCGCGAAGCATCTCACATTAAGTTCTTCAAACTGACGTCCATAACTATTAGTTTGCTACCGTTTTATAACAACTAGATACATTTATTACTCATTCTTTCTGCCCACGACCCCTCTCCAACATTCTATTTGAGCTAGTGGTCTAAAATATTAACTAGTTACGACGGTACTATTGGACAGTGGATTATCTTTACACTTGTATTGTAAGAAAAGAATAGCTAAAACGGCGGATCGATGGAAATGCAGAACATATAGCGAATATTAATGGAAAGAGGGTTAAGAGTGCTTTGCAAAATTTTTCTATAAAATAACTCATCAAATATACACATAGATATATAAACAAAATTGAACAACAAATAGTGATATACCGAAGTGCAGAATATAGTACTTTGCTTATTTTTTTATTCTATATGTGTGTCATCATGACTATTCACTATAGCAATGGTTTGTTAGGATTCAAACAGATACAGGAGTTACTCGCTCCTTGTTCAAGTGTAAGGAACAAAATTTAGCACAATGAAAACCTGAGCTATATGTAAAGAAGTGGAAGTTGTGACACTAAATATTTTGAAAAATCAAAGGCAACTAGGGGTAAAATATCTTAACGTTCCTAATAATACTGAAACAATAAAAGGAACCACTCGGTAATCTAAACTAAATCAATTTGAAAATAAAACAAATTGAAAAGCGGGCGGAAAAATCATCATGGAAGGGACGTTTCGTCTTCTCAAGCAAGTGATTCTAAACAATTTTAAAGATCAAAGAAAAATAGGGCTAAAATATCGTAACGAGCCCAATAACAATAAAACGAAGCACTCGGTTATGCGAATTATATCAATTATCAATTTAAAAAAATTACAGGCGGTGGGATTCGATGTACATAACCTCCGTATGTGATTGCAAACGCATCGATATGTTACAGTGAGCCATGCAGCACCACTGGTACGAGTGAGACACACAGCTGTATTTAACAGAACGGTCTTATTGTTGAAACGTGTAACTCTTTTGTTACGTGATCCTGTATCTATTGAGTCCTATTTTCGTCAAGTCTAAAGCCTGACCTGTATACAAATTATTACTTCCATCTATTTCAAAGTAAGCGCAAAAATAAACAACTTCATTTTTTTAAGGTTATCATCCCAGGTGCTATGAAATTTTCTCGGTTTCATGCCAGGTAAATATATAATCTGCATGCAAAATATCGTCATCCTGCAACAAATAGTTTTTGAATTGTACCGGTAACAGACAGACGGAATTGAGAAAACCTGTTTTTCGTCATCTAGACACCCTGAAACGTAAAGACCTGAAAAAATCTCGGAAGGCGTTTTTCCGCGATTACAATACCTTCTTCGTCTTTTAAACAAGAAAAGTAAAAATATAATGACTGAGTTTAAAGATAAAGTTTTCTTTTTAGACAGGATTACTTATTTGATTCTATCTTAATTTCTATGAAGACTTGGACTAAATTTCAGTATATACCTGCAAATATGGATTAAAGCCCTTTGAAGCCCTGTTTTAAATAAGCAAGAAATTATCAATAGTATTCAATACACAGAATCTTTGTCTGCAATGAACTTATTAATAATTCTTGTTTGGGGCCGTAAATTAAAGGGAATTTCCTTATGAAACTAGTTTTACTGTAGGACATTCGTAACTTTTCTAAACGTACTCAATATATTTAGCAGTAAATTAAAATATTTTTCCAACTGCTGAATGTCATTAATGCCTTTTACCGAATGTATAGCTCACGTATAACACTGAGACCTGTTGGCTAAAAGCCACTTACTTGCTGGTCTGTGAGTACGAGAAAGTTCGTGGCAGCGCCCTTGGCCTTTTCTCGTGTAGCAACACACGCCTGTAAATCTGGCTAATACGCATACAAATGCACCAGCAAATTCAACTTAATCCAATTATTTAATTACAAATTACAGTTTTTAAGCATTAATTAAGCACGGTATACAAATTCAGCGAGCAAAGTGGAGCACTTCTCGAGCTGAAACAAATGCCCAACAATTTCTCAAAGTTGGGAGCTCGAAGCGCACGCCAAGATAGTAGGCTATGGAAATTTAATTAGCTACACTGAATATCAGTCAAAAGTTGATTAAATTTTAACAGATATATTTGTGCATCGGTTGCCTTAATTGCTGTAATGAGTTAGCAACTCGTTTCCAGCTGAATGTGATGAGAACGGCCGAGTGTTTTTAAATACACAGCAAATTTACTTAATGAGGACGGCTTTTATGGTTATAGGTAGCTAGTCGCTCACTAAAATATTCACAGCCGGTGTTTGGAGCTGGTGAAATTACGTTTCCGTGCTTATTCGAATAATGTGGACTAATCTGATACGTAAATAAGTAATGCTAAAACGGAAAGGTTTCGTTTTTATTATCCTTGGAAAGAGATAGTGATCTGCTTAATCAATGTTTGGATCCCAATATAGGTAATACAAAAGGTGCCATTTGAAATAAATTAGTAAAATTTACTTCTAAATATCTGAACTGATCTAGTAGATCGTATTGTCAAATTACTACAGAAAATATATTCAGGTAAAGATGTGAGACAAAAATGATTCCTTGTAACTCCAAAGCAGGTATAAAATACTTTCCATAACTATGTTATGAATCGACCACAAGTTTACTGTGAGGAAGGATAACTGTTTTGGCCTTACCTGGTGGCGAAAGTAATAGTAGGTATATTGCCGGCTGGTAACTATCGGCCTAGTTGGGCTAACTCGCCTAGAAGGGTCGGGGTTCCAGCTACGGCGAAAGAGAATAAAAAAGAGAGGGCGCCAGGTCCTCAACGTCGCTTAATCCTTGCGTCGGATCATCACAAGGTAGAGATAGTTCCAGGAAATCGACCAGATAAAAATAACGACCAATAAAATATCACAGCTTTATTTAAATTGGTGGGTACTATAGAGCAATTCACAAGCATGCAGGTATAAATAGAAATACAATTATAAATATAAATATAAATAAATTTAGGCAGGTATACGGCGGACAAAACTAATACTTTAAAAATTATGATCGGGCGCAGCAGAGACAGTCAAAAAACAATAGTTACACAAGTATAGGTCGCAGAGCGGGCACAACAAGTAATACGCCGGTACAGAGCAATGCAAGTTTATTCTGGTAAACGTTAAGCCCCGAATGTTAGCTCTAATTGACGTTAAGGCGATGCTCAAAAATGTCTAGCTGTCGAAAGCAACGTGCGTTTAGTATGGCCATACGATAACGTCGAGGTCCCTAGTAAAAGAAAGACATCAGGGTATCCATGAATACTATACTATATACTTGAATCTGCTCTTTAACAGGTTACGATAACGTCGAGGTCCCTAGTAAAAGAAAGACATCAGGGTATCCATGAATACTATACTATATACTTGAATCTGCTCTTTAACAGGTTTGGAACAGGCGTAAAACAAATTTGCGTAAATGGTTTGCGGGAACTTGAATTTGAACAAGCGGCCCCCGTGGTCGGTTCACGATCCACCACCGTCATATAATGACTAACTTCACGCTATAAATTTCGAACGCAAATGGCGAAGTACGAATTTCCAAAACATAAGAAGGGCCGAGTGATTATCACGCTAAGCCGTCAAACACAGCTATCACGTGCTACCGGATAAGTAAAAAAAGCACCATTCGAATAAGATGCTATCAAATCTCAAAGCTCTATGTTATTCTAATCTGTAATTTATAGGAGGTCCCACTGTAAAGCAGCGGTTGGGGCTAAATATAACCGAAAGCTCCCACACATTCTAGCCGAAGAACCGTTGTCAAGGTCGACAGAACTCTGGTAAACCTAATTAACTTTATTCAATGGATTGCAAAAAGTGGTCGCATGACTTTTGCGGCAGCCCTAATATATATCTAAACCAAAACACTTACAAAAGGACTAGGCACATAACCTACCCTCGTACGATCTGTGTTAACGATTCGCATAACCTAAGCAAAAGTACAGAAGAGGTTACGATTTGTAAAGCTTGCCTTAGTTGTTAGCTGTACGAAGCGCGCAACTATCCTAATACAAAATACACCAGGTGCAACAATTCATAACTATACTATTGCCTTGCCTGCAGGAGCACACATCCAGATCTAACCTTTCCGTTTGCTTCCTTGGCAGTCTGGCGCACCTGGGGGCAGCAGAGAGGTGAAGGTCACGGCAACAGCTGCTAATGGCGGTGCAAGCTATGAAGGCCGCGGGTGGCTTGGAGGTAGGTGTAGTGCGGACGCTTATTCCCTAGCATAGTTTACTGGGGTTGTGAAATACACAGGCAATTCGTCAGTTTCAGGAGCCCAGATCGACAGTTTGGATTCCAGCAAAGTAAATCACAACGGGAGATGGTTAATTCCAACAGGATATGGTTAAAAACGTACAGGAATTCTCAAGTGAGCCCTCGATTAAGAATATGGGGCCTTAGCTTACCTAACGATGGTGTTAAGCCAGGGGGACGTGCAAACGTTGGCCCCATAAATCCGCAGTAGCGATGGGACGTAAGTGAAAAAACTATCTAACAATTACGAACGTCCGAAACAAAGCATGAGTGCTTCTAGGGCCTCCATAAGACTATTCTAAGATGAGCTCAACCAAAAGGGCTCTTCGAAGCACTAAGCTGCAGGGGACAACCAACTAGCACGGCAATTTTGCTTGGAAAGAAAGCATAATTTCAACACCAGCTTCACAAGTTACAAGATATCAAAATTTTTGGGCAAGTGGTCCCACAGAAAAACTTTCTGAAAGATTTGACTGCAACAAGAGATAACGAAGTTGTTCTAGCAATAAATCAGGCCAGAGAATAGTTTATAATTATTGCGATTGCGGTTGCCTAACCAGCAGGCTTAAATATTTGTAGAAATTGAGCCAAAATAAATTTAATTAATAAAGTCTAGCTAATTACTAGGAGAGGTGCCTACGAAACTACCTATTAAATATAATAAAATGTTTAAAACTAGGATACAGCTAACCAGGCCTATTCTACTGCATGCAAAACCACCAAATTTAACCACGGGCTAATACTTAGAAATAAAATTCGACTAGCCAATTTTTGCTAATACAGGGGAAGCTACAAAAGTACTGTAACATTACACAAGCCATGACAACTGCATTCTGTTAAGCTTGAAGAATACAACATGTACTTATAGCACAGTTAATTTAAAAACTAAACTTATTTAAAACACTGCAATGTCGGAATTTAGAAAATGTATACATTCTAAACACAACAACCTTCAAAATATTATATTAGAGAGCTAAATTTGATTATCAGTTAAAGAGGAAATAAATATAAGAAATGAAACTAAACTTTGTTTCTACATTTCCAAATATAAGCGCATCTCGCTTAAGTACATTAAAATTCAATATAAAAATAATTAAAAATTATTCAATGTCTAAATCTGCGTATCTTCTCCCATCGTCCAGCTCGAAGCCACCGCCAGGCCCTCCTGATACTTCAAAGTGAGTTTTTGCTACAGCCGACACCTACAGCCCTGTTTCCTCCAACTGAACCGACTTCGAACCCCGAGATACTTAAATCCACAGACCCATCACAAAAAGCCCTAAATAACATACTGAAAACCTAACCATTTCTCCAGGATTTCGTTACCAAAGTATATTTCTGATATCGGCCTTCAACGTATTTTGCAAGACGCCTTTCGTTACTTACTTCAAAATATCTCATGCTCTCAAAGGTGTTCTAAGTCTAATCACTCAAAGCTACCAACGAACTCTGGCATTTACCTACCCAAAGGTAATATGCAAAAATCTAGGTCAAACTAAAGCCATTGCTTCGCATGTTACCTGGAATCCGAACAAAGACTTGTTTGATTAATTAGATAATGAAAGTAGGTATCCAGAAACCCAACCAGTTGTCCAGAGAAATGTAAAAAGGTACCCGTGCACCTAAAATCAAGACAGAAAATAGTAAACCTGTAAACTTAAATAATTTACAAACGTTTCTTATAGCGTGCCAGACCACGTAAGACCGACAAGCCCCAGAGTCAGCTACAAACTTACCTAACCAAGGTCCGAAGGCCACATAGCCTAAGGGAAAAACGCACAAAGAGCAGTCAAACAAAAACGAGTTACGAGAGGAGGAAAGGCCTTGTACCTCACTCGCATAAATATTAAAACAAACTAGAATAGCTTTTCACGCAGCGCGTCATGCACAGACCACTAATTAGTTACTTAAGTCCAAAACCAGTGGAGAACGTTGTAATTACACATGTTATTGTATTCAGAGGATATCAACTCTCGAAAACAAAAGGCTTCAGCATACATTTCTAAAAGGAGCAGCAACGATTGAAAAACCAGGAACACAATTAAAGATAAAGGAGCCTGTGGTTTGAATCTGAGACGATTTGTTAAAAACACACAAATATTTAACAACCACTAAATACGTATTTTGACAGCTAAGCTGCCATCGCCAGTAGTCTTGGAGAGAAATTAACACGACAGAGTTGGTTGAAATGATTTTCTTCATAAATCACCAGTGAAAGTCCATTTTCCTTCTCAATTTCCTCCAGAAGGTGATCCTGATAGAGACACAAAAAGCTAGAAAGCGAAGAATTCCGGATCGCTAAAGTTATTTGACTTCATGAATTCACCTGGGAAAGCCTTCCAGATCACCAAACACCCTCTTCAATTCCAATTCTAAACCCGTTCCTTATATCACCGGCTCCGGTACCTGGGAACAAACCTTAAAGTATTTGCTAGGTAGCCGGTCCCGGTGTCACTAAATACTTCCATGAAACCGTCTTTGTCGTAATTTAGGCCCAGGTACCAAGCTATGGCCCCAAAATAGCTGCATCCCTACGGCCTAGCGCCCCAACGCTATGTCGCTAAAACGTCAATTCTACGCCTACAACAAAGCTTCGGCGAATAAGCAAATTTCTACTTATTAAGCGTTCACTAGGTCGGTCCAGCTTCATAACTAATAAAAAGCACGACTTAGCTAGTCAAGAGCAGCATACAGATCTACTTAAAGGTTCTAGAGCACTGCAAGTTTACAGCTGTTTTCCATACCCATAAGAAAGCACAAATCGGCATCCAGTCGAAACTCTTCGGCTGAGATTCTTAAAGGCAAAAATTTGGCTTATGACATTGCCCCAGAAGCCATCACAAGTGGTTCCAGAGAATGTCTAGCACCTGCACTAAAGAGCGCTAAAGGGATTATTCGTTGAAAATTAGCTGCATGTGGTTCGAGTACCGAATACGTTTCATTTATTGTTTAAATTGTACACACCTTTCCTAATTGATTTTATTTTTAAGGCTGGCAAAAACAAATACATATATTTTATTTCAACTGTTCTTAATCTATTCACTCAAGGATACAAACTCTGGCTTATTGTCTACCTTCAGGCAAGTTAATGCTAATAAGTAATCAAAACTTAACCAAACCAGAGCGGCCGCTACATCAGGGCTTTCTATGGTCACGACGAAGTGTGGCAACTAAAATAGAGTAGTTCTCATTGATATTAAGCTAGCTGATAATGAATAAGAACAAAAGTAATTAATAGAAACGGAGAGGCATAAGCAGCGATGTAGAAGACGTCATGTTACAACTTTTCGCATCTTAGTTGAAGTCTTCTTTAAAAAAGTTATCTAGCTTTATATGATGAACAAAAAAAAAGTGC
Organism: Agriotes lineatus; assembly: GCA_940337035.1. Lineage (NCBI taxonomy): Eukaryota > Metazoa > Arthropoda > Insecta > Coleoptera > Elateridae > Agriotes > Agriotes lineatus. Next base: position 9,456 of record CALNHX010003511.1, on the reverse strand, counting down.
TATTACTTTTACTATTTTTATCTGAAATAAATTTTTCTTGTTTGGGATAAATAGTTACAATATAACAAATTTTGTCAGTTACCGCAAGACCATGGCGAACAAACTTCTATGTTACAGTGTTCTTCAGCAGAACCTTCCTAACTGTTTAGGAGCTGTGGATGGTAAACATAATATTATCCAAGCTGCTCCATATAGTTGGTCGTTGTACTTTAACTAGAAGAATGCGTTCACAATTGTATTATTGGCCCTTACGGACGCGCATTATGATTTCGTTGCTGCTGATGTTGGTACATACGGTAATAATATTGATTTTAGAATTGTTGAAAATTCTCATCTAGGCAAAGTGAGAGCTAAAATACGGAACTGTGCCGGACACGTGTGCAAGTGTCAGCCAAATTCAAAAGAACTATCCATTACTAATACTGACCTAATTTCACGGAACTGAGCAGACGCGGCACTGACAAATTGCTGATATGTGTGAATGGACCTTTACTTGACTACCAATCAAAATTTAACATTAATTTAAGGTCATTTTCCACTCACAGCCTACGCAATCTACATCCCGCGTATGCTCGTACACTGTGAATCATAGAAATTCTCTGTTCACACTCAGGTAAATACGCTGCACCAAGTTATATTGGAACTGCAATTTCTGCTCAAGTTCAATATGCAGTTTCGGGTTGTGATTGATCTAAATTGGTTGTTTCATTATCAACAATTTAGTCACTACGTCGTAAATAATTCTCACTTTTATGCGATACCACAGTTTCACTTTATCTATTTTTTTTCAGCAGGGTAACAAAAACTGCAGTAGCAGAAACAATTTTTGCTTTAGGTATATAGTTGACTCACTAGAGTTGTATTGAAAAATCTGTTTTTTATCCAAACAAAACTTCATTTTACCCAGAAAACTAAAAAAATAAATAAATTGGCTCGAATTTCGATTTAAAACATTTTATATTGACGCGGCTAAGCCGTCGTGCTTTGAACATTATTCTCAACTAAATTTATATCTTAATAAGTTTATAAACCCAACAGTTGCTGGTGCGACATGGCGGAACTTATTCCTACGGAAAACCCTTTTCGCTAGGAAACCACTTTCAGACATTTTTAATTTTTCATTTTAGTTATTTGCTGAGTGCAATTCACTTTTTACGCAAGCTCTTCTCTCAGCACAAAAACTTCGCCGTCCAAAAAAACCATCTTTTTGCAAATCGATACCTCCACTAAAGCTCAGGACGCAGCCCGTCCACATAAGTTGCAGGCGAGTATAAGACTAATTTTCCGCCCTTGTGAATCTGCGCCCCGATGCTGCAGCGTCTTAAGCTGCAAAAATTAACATATCGTCTAAATATACAGCAATTCTATCTCGAAAAGTGGCGGTGCTGCGCGCAAATAAAGGGTTTATGATAATTCCAAATCCTAAATGCTTTTCAGATGATATTTCCGCGCATAATGCGGAGTTACGTTATTTTTGAGGGGGAAGTTTTTGTCTCTTTATAATTCCCTGTTTTTCGCTTATGTAAATAGCGGAATTTTAATTTGGCAGCTTCTTGGGCTGGAGGTCTTTCCCAAATTAGCAAGATCGCGGTCCGAATCAAGCGCGATAGGAATGTCTGTTGGTCTGTTACGTCGATAGTGACGAGGGTATTCCATTATTTATCGGGGGCAGATTAGAAGGAGAAAGTTAACCGCGAAATTTATGTCATACCCTCGGCTGCGGGCGAGAATTAAAATGCAAACCTGGGAAAACTTCAGGCGCAGACTTAATTCCCTAAACCTCGGCGGAGAAGCGTGGCCTCCTGTCGATGCAGACGTCATCTCTGACAGACGCTATTTATTTTTATTTTCCGGGGATTTGTAGACAATCTATTTCTTGGGAGGAATAAGCAAGGAGCTAGTGAAGGTATATCGAAGCTATTAGCCGAGATACAAGGGTTTCCACTTCGCCAGCTGAAGCTGGACAGTTCTCACGGGCCTACAGCATCCCTTGCCCCCAATTTATCCCCAAATACAGCTCGCGGATCGATTCCATTTAGATTTATACAAGTAACAAGGGCCGCCTTGTACTTACACGGCCCGGATTCGGGCGGGTCGATTAAACATGATTTTTCGCCACCCTCGAAGCAGGCAAGCGTTGCTGTATTGGATTCTAGTAAAAATCGTCAGTTATTCGGGAGTACAATGTGCATACAGCTACAGCGCTACAAATTCTCCAAACTAATAATCAAAAGTATAAGGAAGCGCCTTTTTAAATCCTATCAATCTTATTTTCATTTACATAGATTTTAGACTTCTTGGTCTGGATGTTTATTCTGTCACTTGCTTTTTGTAAGGTTCGACTAAGAGTTCTTAAAACGCGGCTTTCGGTTCTTGAATAAAACAAGAGAACATGTTAGAAAATGAAGGCAGCCAGAGTGTAATGTGTTCCAATAAGGTAAATTTCCCGAATATGGTATGATGCATGGTGACAGTCGCTGAAATTCGTTGTCGTGAAAACTCTTCACCATATTTTTTCCAAGATATGGAGTCTCTTTACATTATGAAAAAGAGATCTACACTGTAAACTGAAGGAGAGAAATAAATGCTGCGGAAACGGATTTATTTCGAGAAAGAGTAAAGGATATCAAAAATGGATAGAGTAATCAATGAAGAAATTAGAAAACACATGAAATCCCTGCCATTGAGAAAATGAAGACAAGGGGGCTGAAATGGTTGCTTAATAAGTATAGAAAGCAGCAAATTGCTTCAGAGAATCCCTCATCTAATGCTGTCTTCCAAAACTTTCTCTTCTGAACGGCTTTCATTCATGTCGTTTTTGATACACGTTTTTAATTTAAATTTAACCAACCTCGTCTTTTTCCGCCTCGTGATGACCAATGTAGTACATTCTATGTGCATATTTCCTTTCTACGTACTCATATCATTTTAAATGTCTATAGAAATTATTACCATTCCTTGTCATTAACATCAGTTCTTCACCTTTCTTGTCTTGTAACTGATAAACAACTTCGAACACCTAGCAAAAGTATTCCAGACCTGTCCTTCAGAATCGACTCCCGTGAAAGGTGAAAAAAATCAGGTTTTTCTGGACACTCCACATTAGATGGTGGATGAAGCGGGAAGTACATGGCAGAATTAAGCAAAACGGCAATACAGGAAACATTATGACCTTATTGCTGGTATGTGCATTAAAGAATTACCATAGAAGGTATTTTTAAACCAGCACTTAGTGGAACAGCTATTAATAGTACCAGAACACCAGTTTGGAGTTTAGCATCCAACACTCCACTATGAAATAGTTACATCAAATAGTAGACATTATAAACCAGACCTTTGAAAAAAAGAATCATCATTCAATAGCCTTCCTAGATATCTTCCATGCCTTTCACATTAGTGCCCACTACCATTGCTGCATTCGCTTATGATATAGCACCACTGGCCACCAGTGAAGATTCTTTTGTGGCCTTAAATCGTTTTCTAAAACTCAACATACACTTGTCAAAATTTAAATATCTCCTTTCGTATTAGGGGGAGATTCAAAAATATGAAAATGACTGACGGATAAAGTACCCGTATTTTTCAAAATACACAATAATGTTATTTGAAAAATTTGTTTAGAATTAAGAGAAAGTGTAAACTTCGAAGTCACCACCACCTACCCCAAAAAACAATTTTCTCTGTATATTCTTTTTTTACCACCCTGTGCATTAATATATTGTAATGGTTTACTGCGCACAGCAATTCTGATTGCCTAATTAACAAAATAAATAAGGTCAGCGTAAGCACAGAATTGAATATGCTATTTATTGCAAGATGCTCAGTATTTTACATTAATATAAGTGAGGGATAAAAGTTAGCATGAGATAAGGCAGGTTTCAGAAGGGTTACGTTAAGTGTTTCAGATATGATAAATGTTCGGAAGGTCCAATGCAATTTAATTTGTAACTGATGAATTTGAGCTTAGTAACGTCAAACATATATGAATAAAATGACACAGAATGATTTGTTAAGTACAGAAATTGTATGAGCGTTATGTATTAAAAATTTATAAGCCAGCAAGCGGTAGATTAGCTGAAAGGTAAAGGAAACAGTGCGAGCAAAATAATTATTGCAAAGAGCAACGGAAAAGAGTAAGGCAACCGATCGAAAGACAATTAGTGTGATGCTAAAAGCAGTCAAGTGTATCAGCGCATTATAAACAAAAGTGAAAATTAAAATCAGAGCAAAACGTGATGACATTTATTCCAAGGAAAGGACAATTTAGTGAAAAGGCAATGACATGATATCAAAACTGCAGTCCATAAGTTGAAACATGTAATCAAACCTAATTTATTTTAAACATATGAAAATCTAGTTGCCAGTTATGAGACAGTCAATTGTCATTATTAATTAAACAAGCTGAAAAATTTCATGTTGGGTGCAAGTTAAGCTCCACTACAGAAATTAATAATCATTTTGTGGCAAATTTGTATTAGAGTTTTTACCAGTATAGCTGGGTATCTGTGGGTGTAGTTTACAAAAGTGCAAAAGTTCCCAAGATAGTGCAATTAGGCCAGCAAGTTTCCACCTCGTGCGGCTTTGAGTGCCAGCCAACTTCGGTGATGCTTTGAGGCAGTTCCAGACATCGGAAAGCAGATCTTTTTGGTGCTACGTAGAGACGAAAGCTTTAGCAACCCGTGGGTTGGTAAAAGAATTAGGACCATCAATTTATTTCCAAGCGAGTATTTGCCGTGGCGTCCTTCCAGTGTGCCAACCAACAGCGGAGCACCTCTTCAAAAAGGTAAAATTTCAGAACAAAGAGTTCGTGCATCCTCGTTGTAACTGGGGTTCGTCAAGAATAGACTTTTGACGAGAATTTTAACGTATTTCTAGAATCCTAGGTCCATCCAGCTTCGAATAATTTAGATAGCATCCCTAGAAAGTGCGAGCTGACGCGTAATTGTCAGTTTTTTCCGCAAATAGCACAAACGCACATCTGAGCGTGGGTTTTAACGTCATCCTGAAACAAAACGAAGTTAGCCATTGCTACGTCACAGAGTTAATTGTATTTACCATTTTGGTGTTGAAAAATTCAATTCTATGCTATTTTGGCACTGACGGATCATTTGTGGATTGCACTAAATTTAGAGGTTATTTAACCGTCAGTTGGAATGGTGCATTTGCCCTAATAATTGAGTGTAAATATCATACAAGGAATTATTTGTCATACAAAGTTTTTTACTTATTTTATGAACCGACCCCCTGAGTTAAGAATTGTTTCTCAGCGGAGCTAATTCCTAATTTATTGCAAATAAGTAAAATAGAGAAAGAGCAATAAACCATTTATTTTTGGTAATTATTTTTACACTCTTTTAATATGCCCTGAATTTGACAAGCAGTTTTTGATCGAAACTATGCAATTCATAAAGTGTAGTAGCCCTTGCCGTAATTATAAATTTTATACTTGATTTAAAACCCCAATTTAAGCGGGGGTACTGTTACAATATACTTCAGATTAACTTATTATCGGATACGGTAAGGATATACTTAGCAACACGAAAATTAATGGAAATTAGTGCTACTAAATTTATTTTTGTGCAAAATAAGAAACATATATCTTCCAAAAAGTGTAAAAACTAATAATCAGAACATCAACAAGTGTGTAGCTTGAACAAGCGTCCACGTTCGATCAGCAGAGTTAAGCAACGCTCTCTCTGGTCAGAACTTTGATGGAAGTTCCACGTTGCTTCTCTCGGCACCTCGTGGTACGGGTGCCACGGAAAAACGTTGGTCCCGGCGGTCATACAACATCATGACAGTCGTTAGTGGGGTTGGAAGTCCCGATAAAATGTACAGTGACGCCTATAATTGATCTAACTGCTGTTGGCGGAGTGCTGAACTATATAAAAATAAAATAAAATTTCAATTTTTAATCGAAATGTTATACTTAAAAAATAGTAAGTATAAAGTTGTTGAAGTTTCATTCTTTATTATTATTTTCTATGTTTGATGTTTTTGATGTTCGGATCATGTGCTTTTTTCACGTTGAACCCAATTTTTTACATTTTTTAACACTAATATCGATTCACGTAAGATTCTGGTTGCTAGGTGGGCGAAACTAAAGGTAACTAGTACATCCGTATGGTATCTGATAATAAATTAACTCTAAGGTATCACATTTTTCTTAATATACAGGATAGTACGAACAAAATAAGAAAAACCAGAGAAAATTGTTTTCCCAAGTAGGTAACTGTGACTTCATATTTCAGACCTTGCTTTAATTCTAAGTGATTTTGTCAAATAACATTTTTATGTATTTTGAAAAATAAAGGTATTAATCCTTGAGGCATTTTCATATTTTTGCACCTCCCTCGTATACGAAAGGAGATATTTAAATTTTGACAAGTGCATTTTGAAGATGCATGGAATTTTATCAGACACAAAATGTATTAAATAGATAATAGAAAAGGTGCCCCTTTGTTAACCATTATTCTGATCACGCTGTATATGAAGTAAAGATACTTGCTCACATAGACGCTTATCAGGGAGGAAACACCTATTCAGAAAGAGAAAACAGCTTGGGCTACAATTCTCTAAACTACATTGGCTTATCAGACGTAAGACACAGCTTTTTCTTGAAAACAAATTACTATTTACAAGGTGATCCTCAACCACCTCTGGGGTACTGCAAGCAGTTCTATTTTGGAAATTCTCCAACGTTTTCAATCTAACGCTCTTTGAACGATCTCCAACGCACCTTGGTTTGTCAGCAGCGATTTTATTCACCATAACTTCCGAATCTACTCTGTGGTCAAAGTTGTTAAATGCGCGAATGAAAAGTATCTTTCAAGACTTGAAGTACATCTTAATGCTATACCAGTTAACCTTCTCGATAACAACACTCAACTTCGGCTAAAGATGAATAAGCCCCTTGAGTTACCTAATCTTTTAGTATATTAACCTATGTTAACATGCATATTATATTCTCCCACCATTTCTGAACTAAGGTAAGCACACCTTTATTAATTATTACTTAATAAATTAATAGTATGTACTTTGACCTTCATTACTGCAGGCAAACGTTGATCCATGATGCATGATGCTTTGATATATATTTTTTTTTTTATGTATTTTTGTATTTTTATATGTATTTGGCATTATTCTATATGGCCATTACCCATACCTCTGACCCTCATTACCCGGAGTGCGGTAAAGTGACGGCCAGAGGTAAGTTTGGGTAAATTCGAAAACTTCTATTTCCTCTCTTCTCCCCTTCCCTAGGGATTTCCGAGAGTTAATAGATTTTTTTTAGAATTGTATAAAATATTAACAAAAATTAAAAATGCAACGGTTTTGGTATGTACAGGGTTATTCATTATATATTACCTAGCCATTATCATCGTTATTATTGCCTACAGAAAAAAAGTTTTAAATAAAGGTTGTGTGGTTATGACTGAATTTTGTTAAAATGCCATCAAAAGTACAGTGGCGTGCAGATTCCAGTGGATACAAAAAAAATAATATCTTTTTTTAAATGGGATACCCTGCATATTATTAAATTTTTGGAATGATCTTTTTTTCCTGATTTCAAAAATTTACCATATGTTACCCCTACCTTATACTGTTTTTGAGTTATTAAACGTCGAATATCTCAGTTAAACTGGTTACTGTAAATATGGAAAAGTTAACATTATTAAAATAAGCTATAAAAATGACAACTATTCGTTAAAGAAATTTCACATATCAAACATAATAGTTACCTCCCAAGGATCAAACGACTTAAAAGTTAATAGTTTATGTACTAAGCAAGATTATAATAAAAAGAGTAATAAAGAATAAAGCTTACTCCTTTACAGTCTCACAGTATTACACTGGCATCTTAACATCTAAAAGCATCGAAAACAAACAATTTATATCACTCATATGATCAGAATAGATCGTAACGATGTTTTCCTTACCCAAATTAGTATGACATGAGAGTTAACAAGTTATATTAAATGTGTTGTATTTTGAGTATGGCAATACCAAGGTTCCAAGGCAATCAGCACTAAATTTGTTGTAAAGGCAAGTCGAACAGCTGTGCGATTTTATAATGCATTTACATACGTTCACTTACTGTAGCTACCTTTTAAAGCTGCTAGTGAGACTCCAGGAGTTGTTTTCTCTAAAATACCAATTCTAACCTTTTTTTGTGGAAAATCTGACGTTTAACCCGACAATTGAAATGTAGATAAAACAGATCAGCCATTATTTACAATTTGTTGGTTGCCATGACGTCTTCAGTCAATTGTTTATTTTTAAACAAAAACAAATTCCCTCGCTAAAAATAACCGTTGATAAAAAGCGACTGTAAAGTTTCAACTCCAACAAAATCTATTTCCAAACCGGTAGTTTGGCCTATTGTAATAGTAATTAGTACAAATCGTCGAACGTTAGTGCCACAAGCTGTAGAGTAAGGACAAACGCGATTTAACTAATTTCAAAGTAAAAAGTCAGCTGAGCATCGCCCAAGCCGCCCAGCTATCACAATTTTCTTGAAAAACCGCAAAAAGCAAAACCAAGGTCGACCAACAAAATATAACTGAATTTAGCTGCCGTACAAGTGCAGTGTCGCATTTAGCGATTTTGTGAGCAAAAAGAGCGAGAAAATTGTACCCGCATCGAGGAAAGTAGTATTGAAGGCCAGTGTCCATCGCCCGAGAATCGGCTAGAACGCCCCAACGTTTACGAAAGTGCGAATATTATTATTATAGTCTGTACAGACACACAACAAAAACATAAACATTCGTAGTCCAAACGACTATAAATGCATAATAAAGGCCTGGTAGATTTTAGTTTAGTAATTAAAAATGTAAAAATTGCCTATTAAAATTCATTTATTTGTTTGTCTATTTGTAAACCACAAGTAATTATGGTGACGAAAATATTTTGTAGGGGTGATTAAACAAATAACTTGATTATAATTAAAAAAATCCGATTTTATTTCATTAAGCCTTAATTGATTGAAATTTAGTCATATCAGTCCATTTGTGTCAATTATAATTTAACATTCACTTTTCTTGCTATTTACATGCAGTTAGTAGTTCCATATTGTGCTGTTTTACGTGAACTGACATTAAAATTACATTACTTTTTCCCAAATTTGTGCGTTTAACTTATTTGAATTGAATTACAACATTTAGATGTTGGTTTAAACTAATTTAAAATAAAAGTTAAAATGGTTAATCTTTGTTCTGTTAAGATTGTGCACTAAGTACTCTGAGATTAAACATTTATAAATGAGGTCACGATCTGCGAAAGAAATCGCAGGAATAGATTTCATATCTCTCTCTCTTACTAATGGGTAACACCGACACGTTTGAAGAAAGCATATTCATGTTAAGCGTACCGTTAAACATGTATCCAGGATGAGTCAAATTGGGTGTGACTCGTCTTTAAAACTTTAATTGAAGTCAGTCAAACGAGGACAAAGTC